>JAQFXW010005227.1:0-10534 GCA_034693945.1 Dendrobaena attemsi
GCAAATACCCTATGAGCATTGGCCCTATGAGCAAGTACCCTATGAGTAAACCGCCTGTGAGCAAATATCCGTAATCCAGCTGATCCAGAGGTGAAAACAGGCTGTTTGAAAATGAAATTTTGCTTCTGTTTTTAATAACTTTTTGGCTTAAAAAATTAAAATTTTTGATGGCATGAATAAATGCTCCAACTCATATTAATTAAGTTAAGATGTCTGACTAATAGGCCAAAACACAAAGTTAAAGACAAAGAGAGCAGTTAATTTATTACAATTTATTGATTTAAAGTTATAATTCTAGGTGTAAAGCAATTGAATCAATCTAGTTATTTAAAACTAACTTTTTTAAAAGAAATTTATTCTTGTTTTTTTTAAATACCGAAAAACTCTTCTACTTCTGCCCTCTGATCAGACTTTCTATCCCAATTGAAGTCTCGCGCCTTTTCTGACCCTTTGCTCTACAACTCCAGACCTATACAGGTTGGGCCTAAGAATGACCTCCCCTACGTTATTAATTTTGACAATATTTTGGTTAAAAGTGGGAGTTTTGAAATAAAATGTTACATGCTGAAAAGCAATTCATATTTACGTAGATCTACAAGTTTCCCTAAAATATTTAAAATAAAATAAAAGTTATTCAACTTTTAGTGACGTACGTCGCCCACTGCTATTTGATGGTTCAAAACATTTAGCAGTTTTTGCTACTATTTCCGCCAAAAAGTAGAAATCTTTGAATGAAATTTTACAGGCTGAAAACTAATTCTTTTTCCGTGAAGCGACCAAATCTTTTAAAGCGCAACAAAGTTGCAGCCGTTTTTGTGTAACGTTTGTTGCGTTACACTTTTTTGTTAATCATCAGAATACAGCAGATGGATTCATTAAAACGTTAATAAATTGACAGGCTGTCACAAACTTGACAATGTTTCTACCTGACTTGAGTCGTGAGCCAGATAAATTTCACTAAACTTGTTTTTGAAAGCCTATAATTATATAGGGCTGCTGAGGACTTAATTAGGCTATGACTTATGTTAAAAGAGAAATGTAACATTATGTGCTTTGAGATGATCTATGGTCCTAGGCGTTTAGGCCTAAGCACGCATACGTGGTTGAATGGTTTAGCCATAATGTACGTAGGCCTATTCTTCTGGTGCGTGTGAAAAAATCTCTTCAGCCTTAGGCTATAGTTTACAGCCTATAACTTACGTGGCCTGATGACCCTTCGCTGCTTCACGCCTAAAGAGTAGAAACACAACATATGCCATTAATCAGTTGCGTCTGTGTAAGCTTGGACATGTAAATGAATGAACATTGATTGATTATAATTATTATGCCGGGTGGAAATGGGGCAGTAACAGTAACAGTGTGCATGCATAGGCTTACCGATGCATGTGCGTATATATATATACGTCCGTATATGTATTCAAATGCATGGTTATACATTGTTATTATAGGCCTCTTAATATTTATTTTGGTCACTCATTTTCAATAACTGTTAATTGCGACGCAAAAGAGCTGGGTGGTACCATACATGTATATTATACTTAAATACTCTTCTGCTTTGATCGCTTTTGCCACACATGGGGTTGGATCGAGGTTCGACGATCGGTTGGATTCGCTTGGAGCGAGGGTCATTATCTCCAGCTGTTCTGATCAAATTAATGACGACGCTATGGCTAATGCTGTGTAGATGCGTGATCGCGCCTATCTATAAGCCTATACAGCGATTCCGTTAGTGTGCGTCCTGGCGTCTTGGACTCCAAAATTTTGAAGCTGTAGGACTCCAAAAAGAAAGAGCGGTGTCCACGGACGCCAATCAGTTGTGAATGGACTCCAAAATAAATTACCGCGGCGCCAAAGCTACGCTAAAAATACTGTGTGTCGCCTATTAAAACCAGGGGTGGCAAAATGTTGGTTTTTGGTTTTTCCAAAAGAACCAGAAAATCTAAAAAACCAAGAAATTTTGGTTTTCGGTGTTTTAATTTCTATTGTTAGAATTATTTCTATTAACTTTAATTCAATGGCCTAAAATCCAGAATTTGACTTATTATTGTAATAAAATCAATTGCTATCAATCATTTTTTGTTTGTGAGTCTGAATTCTCATCTGAATTAATCTTGAGTTGGAGTTTTTTCTTAACATCATCCGAAATCGGAAAATCTTAAAATCAAAAACCAAAAAACCATAAAAACCAAAAAGCCAACATTTCATTTTAAACAACTTGGTTTTTTCCACCCCTGATGAAAACACGTCAAAAATTTTCGCGCTCACACGCGAATGTTGTCTATCAAATTCGCGTCCACTCTTCACACAAACGTCACCTTTGGTCATTAACCATTGTCTCGACTATAATTATAGAGCCTACGAAGTTCGGAATCTTTACAGATAGCATGCTACTGTATAGGCCTATGTGGCCCCAGTGGCGTAGCGAACCGTATTGCCGGGGAGAGTCTCAAATTTCTTTTAGTCATTCGCCCGAAATTTAGTCCTTTTCCCTTCCCAAATTTATGAAGTTATGACGACCTTTCTTTAGTCGTTCGCCCGAAATTTCTTTTTTTCGTCCGTCCGTCCGTTTACGACCAATCCTCCGTTTTGCGCCCCTACCGAGATCTGCCGTCTTTTCCTTTACTGCTTGCTTTCAATAAAAGGGAGTGTTTTTGCTACTTTTATATATCTCTTCCACCCCATTTTGCCGCCCCTGCCGAAGTGCCGCCCCGCGCGGTTTGCCCTCTGCCTACGCCATTGTATAAAAGGTTATTAAAAGCCTGTGGTACTCCAAAAATAGATGGATGCGGAGTCCATGACTCCTCTCCATTGTCTTGGACTCCAAATTTTGTGATGTGACTCAAGAAATTCAGGCATTAACGGAATCACTGGGCCTATAGTCACCCAACCATGACGGCTTTGACCCGTATTCGAGCCTATTATTATCATCAGACTCAACTGAAGCAACATACTAGCGTGAGAAAGAGAATACACTCTGAACTCAACAGCATTATTAGCGAGAGTGCCAGCGGATGTAGAACCACGAGATGCCAGGTAGGCCCGTATAGTAATGCTACGCTATAGAATACCACCGTATATAGGCCTAAATACTCGTCATTATACATGTACATGTATGACGGTTCAATTTGTGAAGATCCTCTTTCAATCAACCTTACGTTAGATAGTTTGCCATTTTTAGGAAAGGAGGGATATACCTAGACGTAAAGGTAAAGTACAGGATTTAACGTTAGAGGATCTGTCACTCGTGAAAAAGTTGGAGACCCTTTAAGACTGTGAACGGTATAAATATCGTTTTCCATGCTTTAGGGCCTAAGCTACTCGATAAAAGTTCTAGAGGTAAAGGTATAGCCTAATTGATTTTCTATAACGGCAATATAATTAATGTATGCAGTCTTGTTGTCAAGACCTGAAAATTCAAGACCAAGACTTTGAACCTCAAGACCAAGACCTTGAAAGACTTTTAGACTAAGGACCATACAAGACTTTTGAAATCACTCGTGCATATACGTGTCGGTATTTTAATCAAAAATAAAACAATCATTTCCTTCAAATAAACTAAGCAAAGGAGATTCCAGCAATAATTATTTCTCAAAGTCTGTCCTATGAAATGCAGCTTCTGTTACATTTTATAAACACCAAATCACTCAGCATTTTTAAACCAAAATATTCTGTGTGGCTTCATAGAAATCCCACCATGAGAAAAAAGAAAGAACATTCTGCAGGTGCAGATGCACAAGGCTTGTCTTTTAAATCCTCCATAGTAGGTTTCTCATTATAAGATTTTACCACTTTTTGAATTCAATTAACATACCGGCAAAAATAGCAAGAACTAAAGTAAGCCTACAAGTATCCAAAACCTAAAAATAATTAGAACTGTAAAGAACTGCAAGTCACTGCAGAATTATTAGGCTTACTGTTTTCATTGTCTTTTCAAAAGTCTTGGTCTTGGTCTTGAAATATCAAGACCAAGACTTTTGGTCTCAAGACCAAGACTTTTGGTCTCAAGACTAAGATCGAGATCTTTGGCCTCAAGACCAAGACCAAGACTTTTGTTTCAAGACTAAGGCCAAGACTTCTGAAAACGAACTCGAGTGCACTCGAGTTAAGACTTTAAGACCGAGGACAACAAGACTGAATAATATTTATGACGGACCAAGATCACTCGTCTTCCCGTTGAAGGCTGATCGTAGAGGGAACGACCCTCACCAAGACCAGACCATCGGCCTACAGTCCTTAGAGTGCTACACCGACGTCTATGCAGTGTACAGGCATCTTACACGCAGTAGGCCGCACCCAGTCCACCGGATTTTGTCGTTTATTTCACATTAATAACGGCGTATAGCGTATTGACATGCACTGCGTCGGCGCGTCAGAAAGAGGCTTCATAAAGCTGTTAGCTGTTAGCTCGATTCGGCCTTTCACGCATCCATTAGGCTTAGCGTGTAATGTACTCACCTGCGTAACCAGCGCACGTCCATGAGCCATCACCAATGTCCTATAACAATAGTCCCTATAGATTATTACAGGCCTACAGTAGTTGACATGTATCGCGATACAAATATTGGTTGGCCTTTACAATAATGTGATAATTCATTGTAATGTAATATTGAACGGTTCTTCTCTCGGTCTCCTCAGCTGCGTTTGAACATAACCGAGATCTCAGCTGCGTCGCTTCTTAAGATCATTTGATCATCATGAGGATTGAGGTCTCTGAAAAGCACAGAATACAGCGCAGTCCGTTTGCGTATGCGGACTTGCTTGGTTACAGCTGTTTACATAACGACGCTATTTCATAACAAAGAAGATAACGAGTCGCCCTTGCCCAGTGTTTAATCTATAGACCAGCGTGGGGAAAAGTTCCTCTCCAGGATTCCCCCAGAAAGAAATGGAAAGAACAACAATTTGTAATAGGCCCTTGAGGCATATAATTTAACGTTTAAAATATAAAGCTGGATTTTGACATTTGGACTGAAAAAAGGTCATCGAAACTTTATCAGACTTACATTGTGTGAGAAATACAAGCGATCATCAACTTTTTAAGATAGACATGGTAGAGTTCCTTCTCCTTCCACAGAGCACTCGTGGACTAGATTAAACACTGGCCCTCCTCCTTCATCAAGGTTTTGGACTGGCGCTGCCGTTGTGAGATACAGAGAGAAACATACACAGACAGATAGAGGGAGAAAGACAGAGAGAGCTGTGAATGAAATGTTATAGCATTCATCGATCTATCATAATTATGTATATCTATCGAAGACATTCAAAAACTTTTTAGTGAAAAGCTCTGTGCAGGACATCAGCGAGAACTCGCTCAGCCGACAGACAGAACAGAAGCAGTGATACAGAGATGGAGAGATAAGCAAGCAGACAGAGGCAGAGGGAAAGAGAGAGCAAAAAGTTTGACCACTGGCACTGTTATACTTATGCTGGCAGTATACCGGTAGCCAATTGCGATGAATCGAAAATTCCTTTTTTTAAATAAACTGGGTGGGTGAACCTAATTCTGGACGTGACTGTCTGCCAACAAGATTTATTAATGAGTGATGAAAAGCGGAGGGTTACAGTCTCTTGGCAGTTTATCAGGTCGAGTACAATTACATGTTTCGACTCGATGACCGCTATGAATTGGAAGATGCAGCTGAGAGTCAAATGAAGTTGACGAATTTGACGTATAATATGCAATTGTGACATATTCGTAGGGCTATGCATGCATATCCGAGTTATGTATAATTTATTATAACGCCCTTCAAGTACCCTAACTGACAAGTTCGCTTCTTCACTGCTATCTAAAATGACTATTATGAGTTCGACCATAATGTATGAACTGACACCAGTCAGCGCGAGAGTAGGCTAACTGGGTTAGGACCTAGGAATTTATAAAAGAAACACGATACTTGGTAGGCCTAATTTATAATTTTTATATTTTTCAAAATAAATTCTCATTTTTGAACAAAGAAGGTGAAGAATTCTTTATATGTGGGGCCTAAATCTAAACCAATGAAACCTAATTGATTTATAAGTGTGGTAACGTACATGTATGTGATAATTGGGAATTGGTCATGACTGTACAAAACAAGAATGGGCTGTACAGATTTGCAGCACAATTCATCAAATTTAGAGTTTCTTTGGTGAACGTCTTCAAGCAAGGCGGACAAATTGGACTGCTGCTTCGTCATTGGCGCAGATGCTGTCGAGCGAAAGAACGAGGTCTGTGATCCACATTTCAACCGCCTTAAAAGATAACTTGAGTGGCTCCACTGGCTCAGAGTAGACGAGGCCATCAGTTTCGAGCTTTGTGCACAATGATGTTAAGTACCTGAACAACGCCGACCCACGCTACCTCACAGCAGTCTTTTTGTCAGATATGAAACCTCAAGACCAAGACTTTTATTCTCAAGACTAAGACTTTTATTCTCAAGACCAAGACTTTTAGTCTCAAGACCAAGACTTTAAACCTCAATACCAAGACCAAGACTTTTAGTCTCAAGACCATTCAATACTTTTGAAATCACTTGTACATTACACATGATAAAATTTTGATGTCGGTGTTTTAATGAAAAATGAAACGATCATTTCTTTCGAATAAAGCAAAACAGATTCCAGCAATAATTATTTCTCAAAATCTGTCGCATGAAATGCAGCCTATTTCAGTTGCATTTTATAAACACCAAATCACTCAGCATTTTTTATAAACACCAAATCACTCAGCATTTTTTGACCAAAATATTTTGTATGCCTCATAAAATCACACCATGAGACAAAAACATTCTGCAGGTTCAGAAGTGAGAAGTCGCTGGTACACAAAGATGCACGAATCGTGTCTTTTAAATCCTCCCGTAATTGGTTTCTCATCAAATTATAAGAGTTTACGTCTTTTGAATTCAATGAACATCGGGGCACAGGTAGCAAGATAAGTCTACAAGTATCCAAAACCTAACAGTAATTAGAACTTCATAGAACTGCAAGTCACTAATGAATGTTATATAATTTATAGTGACCTGAATGATAAGTAAGTAGGCTAAGTAATCATGTATTACTGTTTTCATTGACTTTTCAAAAAGTCTTGGTCTTGGTCTTGAAATATCAAGACCAAGACTTTTGGCCTCAAGAACAAGACTTTTGGTCTGAAGACCGAGGCCATGGCTTTTGACCCCAAGACCAAGACTTTTCGTCTCAAGACCAAGACCAAGGCTTCAAGACGGAAGACAACAAGATTGCCTCACAGACAACATCAACGAGGCAGGACGACTCCATAGGTGGCGCCCGAGGTGAGCAGTCTGCCGATGTGTTCCCTGGGGGCCAGATACTGAGAATGCACGGCGGGGCCTGGTAGCTGATCAACTGCTGTCTTAAAATAAGAGACCGATCGACTATAGCTATAGGCCTATATAATTATTCCAAGCCACTTTGAGGACGTTAACCTACATGGATTTTCCTGCAGCAACTAAGGTTTTAATTGCTATAGGTCCATTGTGTATTATTTATTCCTTACATTGTGCATAGGCCCCTCTCATACGAATTCTGACGCCATTTTTATTCATTCTTGAACTTCGCGATTTTATTTCTACGATGATACATACGATCGATCATTAACCATTGCGTGATTATAATTTATATGCCTAAGCTTATGCCTAACAGCCTAATTACATGTACGTGCTTGTGTGCATACTATGGCTGATTGTTATTATTACCATCATTATTAACCACATTTTTGACGCGCAGAGCTACACGGAAGTGTTCAGGTGTGAATCGGAGGCGCGGATCAGTTATAATTGTGGCAGATGCTGTTGTTTAATATGTCATGCAGGGATATGATGGCGGCGCCATGCTATCCAAGTCGCGTTAAGTGCAAGGGTCAAGGCTTGACCTTCGGCTACATCGATCGACCAATTACATCAACGATCGACACAAGAAGAGCTGGTCCAGGTCAGACTCAAGCAGTCAAGTCTGTCTCTTCAGCGTATTGATCAGGGTCAACCAGTGCTTAATACTTCAGTCATCCAGGTTAACTGAGGCTAGCCTGCAATAATTATTATTCACCTGGGTAAAATGGGTCAGACATCTATGTGTAATTAAATTGCACTTGAACTAAACTCGTGCAAATGGTTCTATGACCGGTGTAGGTATAATTGTACTTTAAGTGTAAAGTTAGGCCTACGTACGACGGTACGAAAGGCCAACCGTTCGTAACGTAGCCTAACCGGTTACCGTACCATAAACGGTAAAAACTCTTATTCAAGTAACCTATCCGCAACGTTATCGAGACGTCGATCGCTCCTCCATAAACTATAAGAAACGCCTCAGAATAGGTATGGATTAGGCTACCAGTGAATTATATACCGGTTACGGATTACGAGTGAATTACCAGTTATGGATTACCAATGAATTATATACCGGTTATGGATTACGAGTGAATCAGAATTTCCAGTTATGGATTAGCAGTGAATTACTATTTATGGATTACCAGTGACCACTTAGGCCTACTAACTCTCATGAATTTCTACTAAATTTTCTAGCGTTCTGAACTTCTGACGGACGGTAGGCCTACATTTTGAACCTTGTCATTTGCATGTCGCTGCTAATTAACATCTTCATAACGTTGCTGATAGGTGTATACTTGAGTAAGAATAGGCGTACAGTAGGCGTATAGTTTCAGACCTATATAGTTTGCAATTATGAAAAGAACGCTTAAGTATATATATTATATCGTATGTAGTCTACTGTTATACAATACGTGCGACTACAGTTGCGAGTCTACAATAATTGTACATAATCGTTTTGCAAATTATTACGATGCAGGGGAGTTGACTGTCTTCTGTCTGGGTCCGTCTCCCGATTGGCCTGCACTAAGTGAACTGATAGAAGAGGACAGCAGCTGGAGCAATGGAGGCGGAGGGGGAGGCGATGGAGGACGAAGCGGAGTCTTCACTCTGATCGTCAGAGCTCAAGACGTCGGAATGCACGGTCTCCACATCCGCTACAACGGCCAAGACGTCAAGGGTTCGTAATCGATGGGAAGAATAGAAGATCAGCGATCTGTCTGAAGGAATTGATGAGACATCGCTGAATATGACACTCTGGCTGTTGACAGACAGACAGACAAACAGACTGACAGATAGACAGACTGATAGGGCAATGTTTTGATAATCAATGGCAGATGCAGAATCTAATTATGAGTGAGGAAGGAACTTGCTAGTTGCTAAATCCTAAGTGTCCATATAACGAGGCATCCACGTTCGATGAAGCCACATAGGCTTATATGTGACCTGTGTGCAGCTGACCCGCATCTTGCGTTGATATTGGCGGGTAGTCTGCAAAATTAGACCTACGTCTATAACACGGATCCAAGAAGAGAAATTTACAGGTTACACGCAGTCAATTTGCCCCATTATATTATACGAGCCATAATAATTGCATAATTAATTTGAAGTATCGCAATCTACAGCATACTCAGCACTGTTTACTGTTTAGCGTAAAAGCGCTATACTGTTATAGCCATCAAAGATGAAAAATTAGGCATTTTGATTCTCATCAACCACTAAATAGGCCGATCATTTTGAAGATTAATTAATAAAAAGTTATCGAAATTTCGTGAAAGTTTGGAGCAGAGTAGGCTATAGGTAGACTATTAATCACGTGTATACGCCTATCTTTCAAGTCGCTCGTAACTTCTAAACGTCAACATTCGTCAGATTTTTTGTCGATATGCATCACGGGTAATTGCGGTTTTATTTCGTTTACTTGCCCATGCATTTCTTCGTCACTTTACCACACACTGCTGCACGGCTGCATCGATGGATTAGCGCTTAGAACAGAAGCGGGCACGATCGATATGGTGCTATCTATTTCTCACTGTTTTGTAAGTAACAGACGTACCAGTACTATTGACTATTAAGCCTTTACCAAAAGCCAAAAGGATAAAAGTAGGCCTAAGCCTAAGTGTATCCATGAGTTCTTTACTGAAAACTGTTTGCTTTCTGTTTGTTTAATAATAATAAATTATTTTCTGCAGGAAGCCCATTTCCTCTTCGCGTCTCATCAGCAAGCCTTCTTACATTTACCGGAAGTGGACTTGAGAATGGCCTTCTGGGACGATTTGATCCGGAATTCTTAATAAACACGGAAAGAGCGGGAAAGGGTGACATCAAGATAAAAATTGGAGGACCTAGAGGTACCGTAGATATATTCAGGCATTATGGCATACACATCATCATCATCATTATATCAGTATATTCCATGGGTATCATGGAGAATTCTGACAGAACACACTATACCACTATGCTAACAGACAAATCAAGTTTGGGAACGATTGCGCCTAAAAATATAAACTGGGAAATAAATTATTAATGAGGTTTTAAATTGATCTAACTGTTGGGTTCAAAGTGTGGAGATAATTGCCGTGACGCATGGCTTATTCTAAGGATTTTTGTCAACTGCACAGATTTGACTGCTGGGACAATGCCACCCACTTTTTGGGGAGCGTCGTATTTACAGCATTTGCTACCAAATGGAGCCCATTTTAATCACTTTATTT
>JAQFXW010005228.1:0-10532 GCA_034693945.1 Dendrobaena attemsi
TGGGGTCTGAACTTCCGCCTCTTCACTTCTGAAGGCCTCGATACACGGTACACGTTGTAAAGGCCCAGTAGCCTATATTTCAATAACTTGTCTTGAATTATGAGTCATTTAATTTCAGTTTCGAGCTGTTCAGTAATTCATAAGAAATGATTATTATTATTAATAGAAACGTGTTTTGTGCTTCTCAAATGTATGGGAAATAAAGTGGACAAGTCACGAGTTAAGGCCAATGAAACGAATCAGCTTAATGTTCGCATTTCCACAAGTTGGCTTTGAAATAGATTTGGTGCTTGTGAAATGCAACAAACATCTGACTTGAATGATGGGATTTCTGTGTCATTTAAATTCAGATTTGTATCTATTGTTTTTAGACGGTGATCCTAACACCTAATGGTTTTGAACCACTCAATCGGTTTTGGTCTTGGTCTCGGTCTTGAACACTCGGTCTCGGGCTTCCCAGTTTTGGTCTTGGACCTCCCGGTCTTGGTCTTTCATTTTTGGTCTTGTGCACAACACTGCAAAAAACAGACGTTGGACGTGGACTAGTAAGGCTACGGCTAACACGCTTGGTTTTTTCCATATCGACGTGGTTAGATGATTTACACGGGAGCGGTTTCGCGCACAAGCTATTAATAGACTCTCGCAGCCTCGTTATCATGCAGACATAGATGGAGTGGAGTACAGTGGTATGGTGTCATGGCAGCGGCCGTCGGATAGTGCACCCACTGCCGCACCCACTGTCCGGTAAGACGGGCGCAAGTCAGTGTGCGCCTGCAGGCATACATTTGATCACTGACTTGACCCTTGGTCTGCCTCCACGCACTCCGATATAGGGTAAGTCATTGCGCCCGGTGTAGAACCGATGTGAAAGACTTCATGGAGACATGGTCTTACGCGAGGCGTGTGCTATGATGTGCACGTGGGCCCAGGTGTTACATGGCCTCCAGGTCTGGCTTTAGCTGCAAGGTCAACATTATTAGTTTCCTGCCTTAAACTCTCAATTTCTAGCATTCAGGTTGACGTATTTGAATTTCAGTTGGTGTTTGGTGTATCAATATTATAATTATTATTAGCATCGAGTAATTTACTCAATTTTGGATGATCAAGGAGAAAGTTCAGTTTTGACGAAATGGTATTCTGAATATCATTGATATTGTTGTTTCAATGTTGTCATTTTGTTGGTTTATTGTTGTTAGTTTCATTTTAAGATATTAATGCTGCAGTTGTGTACTACAGTAATCTGGACATTACTACATTGCACCTTTGTGAGCATTTCATAAGTATATATAATACGAATATTCTTAAAAGAATATTTAAAAGAAAAATCACTGACTGAATAATGAAAATGTAGTCCTCAGATGATTTGAGTGCTCAAAAAATATATGGTATACTGTAGATCAGCAGTTTTCAAACGTTGGTACACGTACCCAAGGGGTAAGCCAAACATCGGAAAGTGGAATACGAAAGTATTAAAGAGGTTTAATTTTCTATGATTTTATGTCAGTATTTCAAAAGCAACTGTAGAACAAGGGTTGAACTCAAAATAAATCTGCATTTGATATTGACAAATATCAAACCAGATTTTGCAAATCTGTGCTTGTTGCTGTTGAACCAAGATCACAGTTCATACCAACAAGTAGGCCTACGTTCTTAAGTCTGAACTGGTCGTTTACAATAACGCACTCTAACTCTTATAGGTCTACATACTTGCCAGTTTCTATTGATCTAACTTCTTCTGTTCAGGGGCACGCCAACATTCAATTCTTTAACTAACACCAACATTCAATTTTTTTAAACTGGTTTTACAATAGAAATAGATTTTGAAAACCGATGCTGTAGATGTAAAGGGGAATTGGAAACTGTGCTGGATCATTGAGCAAATGCCTTCAGAGAATACGACATGCTCGTTCCGTCGAGTTTTCAACTGTTGTGTTTTTTTACTTGCAGAACTATAACGGTTCAGACGAGCTTACAGAAGAAATGGCAAACATTGAAGGACTGATGAAAGACCTTAGTGACATCACTCGACAGCAGTTCGCCTACTAGTGTCACATAATTTGTCTTAAATGCTGGGCACAGATGTAAGAAATATGCGAAAATGTGAACAGTTGACACAAGAGCTGAGAATATGTTGCAGTTGGCAATGGGAGTAAGATGGCAAGAAAATGTTCATTGCTTCTCATGAGTTTAAGCATTGTCCAATGTACTGCAGGAAAAATCATTCCAACAAGCCTTATGATAGGCAGGGAACTTGTCTTCCAGTGGAATACATTGATTATTGGTTCAAATTTGGTATTAGGTGGATATTTTCTTTGTCAGGCTTGGTTAGCTGCCATACCAGATGACATATATGATTGGTGAAAGTATCGAGGGTCGTCATTCCAGAAAAATGGAACATGTACAAAATGCATACAGCATTTGTTAAAATTAGCAGACCTGTTCCATCTGCTGATCACCACAGAATTCTCTCTCTAAGTACATTATGCTCAGTGCACGGGCGTGGGCGGAGCTCATGAGGGGCTATGGGTCTACACTCTACAGTCTATACACCAGGAAGTAGTACTCTTAAATCATTTGGCTGCTTTCTAGCAAGTTACGATAAATGGCGAGTGACGAATGCTGAATGATTTAGTGTGCACCTTGAGTAAAAACTAAGAAAAAATATTTGTTATATCGGCACCGATTACGGCTGCAGATACAGTTATGCCGATTATGCTAATAATCGGCCTGATACCGATGTTAGTATCGGTACAGCTCTACGTCGTTTCCCATGTGTCTGCATCACATGACAATCCTAAGCAGAAAACTGTCAAATTTCAATGCCATTTAATAGGAATCAGTGCCAAGGACAGTGGAATTCATGGCATTTTGTTGGACATATGCTTTTTGTGTATTTTGCAATAATAATTAAGTCTCAGAGTGATATTTCAGTTCTTAAAATATTTCCTAATTTTCATTCTAATTCAGTTCCAAAGATCCAATTCAGTTCTAATTCTATTAGGCCTACCATTCTAAAAATAATTCCTATTTCAGTCCTAATTCCAGTTCTCGAATAATTTCACTTATTTCAGTCAGTTATACCTTCAAATTGATTAAGATCAGGGTTTAAAGTGGATTGGAAACGTTGGGAACGGAATTCCCACTGCTCACGAAATTCTTTGCTTGAATTCCCACTGCTCCAATGCAAAAGAGCTAGGCCTATGTAGGCTAACACATACAAATCAAACCACTGCTCATCCAGACCACTTTAACCAATGATTAAGATGCATAATTATCTACAAGATGACAAGCCTACTGGTTTTTACAGTCTGATTAATTCTCTTCTTGGTTGCATAGCATATTGAATGAACTTTGTTGTGATCATAAGAGTTTCTCTTGCAAAGCTGCAATTCTCGATACATTAGCCTATGAAACTATGGGCACATCCATTCCTTGAAAAGCGTCTGTATTTTTAGTATGATGAAACAACAGGCAAAAATAGTTGAGTAATTTTGGATGCTAGCACGAATAGATAGAGTAACGCTACGCCCTATAGTGTTTTATTAAGTTTCAGGAATACTGGTTTCTAGCGACCAGCATTCGATCTCGTCATCAGCCATTTAGCAATGAATGTTAACCATATTACCGATCTTGACATGCTGACAGCTTTTGGGCTCGTGAGGGTAATAATTTCCTTTCTTAATTTCTATGTCAATTCCTATGTTCGTTCTGGGACTATTGTAATTTATTTCAGTTAAAGTTCTATTTCCGTTCTAAAAACAATTCCCAATTTTCGGTCTTTTTCTCGTTGACGGAAATTAATAAGTTTACTTCGAATTTCTATTTTCGTTAACGAAAATATCACTATAAGTTAATTATGCAATTATGCATCATATAATTTTAGGCCTGGTTTCCAAGCAGAATGCTGAAGAATCAGCAGAGAACTGTGGCATAATTTGACTTTGATGTTAATAATTATGTATTTGTCTGTGTGTCTTTAATTGTGTGTCTTTTGTACTTCTCTGTTTTCCTGTTATAATTTGTCTCAATTGTTAATTAAGGAAATATCTGAGAAGTGTACCTTAGTCTGTTTTATCTTCTATTTTGCTAGGCATAGTTGAGTTAGTGTTCTCTTTTGTTTTGTCATATTATTATGACGGCCTCTATTATAGGATCCTCCTCCCCGCAACCTCAGTATGCCATAATACTGAAGGGGGGATGTATGTCGGATGACAGAAGCAGAGAGAGACAGACACATGTATATAAACAGGAGAGAGGGAGGGAGGGAGAGAGAGAGAGAGAGAGAGAGAGAGAGGGAGAGAACTTACGATGTTGCTATAACCACTGGCTAGCCTATAACCGGGGACTATTATTACGGATTATTATATTCCGTAATAATAGTCACAGCCATGGTCCCAGCGATAACCACGTGTGTACTACAACTAGAGCTCTGCGCCGACTTGGATATGTCGGCGGCGGCGCGGCGGTCATTTTTGATCGGCAGCGGCGCCGACGGATAAAAATCGGTGGCTACGGCGCCAAGAAACTCGACGGCGGCGTGGACGGAATATAAGTTCTGCATAGGGTAGGGCCTAATATAAAGTTGCACTTTTCTATAAGCGACGTAGGCCTATATAATGACATCGACTCTGCCTTTAAAAAGTAACCTGGTGAGACCGATCACGACTGTTCGCCGTTCATTGGAGCCATATCATTGCGTTTGACCTACCCGTGCACGGTGCACTGATTGTGATAGCCCAGAATTTATATCCGAAATGTGTCGGCATCAGAACGAAAACCGCTATTTTATCCGTATGCTCTCTTTTGCGGATGTGAATGAGGCTGAGGCTGCCTACGTTTTCACCCTCGAAGTAAGATGTGGCCTAGGTCTCTGACGTTCAGCAGAAAAATATTGTTATCGGAACAGACGTTCAACTTCAACAACAAAACCATAGACCCATATAGGCCTAGGCAGCAACTTAACTGACTAATTCCCAAATAAAGTAGGCGTAACCTCGTTCAAAAATCTAGGGTGCCACTCAAAGCACCAATAGCAATTATTTAATTCGAATTGATGTAGGAAAAGTGTCCTGCAGCTGCTACAAAATTAGTTTTTGTGAATTAGGCCTAATGCTTTCTTAACAGCAACACGACGGTGCAATTAAACCTCTTCTCAGCGACCGTACGCAGGACAGGCAACAGAAACAGGCCATCCTAGGCCTGCTTTACCTGCGTTCCCACTGCTCTCAAAATTCTTAGCTTGAGTTCCCACTGCTCAAATGCAAAAGAACTAGGCCTATGTAGGCTAAGACATATAAATCAAACCTTTGGAGCAGTGATTCCGTTAATGAATAAATATCGAAGTCCTGGACGCTGTACGGTAGGCCTAGCAGGCTATCAAAGGTGGCGTTTTGTGTGAAGAGTGAAGAGATTTTAGTTAAGGAGCTGAATTGGGACTATTATTAGGGATAATAATAGTCCCAGGAGATGAAGGAGGACGTGAGCGCGAATTTGTTTGGACCTTTTTAATGCAATATTATGTCCCTCTGCCCTCTCCACTGACCTCCTGGAACTCGACCTCGGACCACCACGGACTTTTCTCATTGATTACCCTCTTGACTTTACGCAGCGCTTGTGATTTAGCTGGTGCCCAGTGCTTAGCTTTAGGGGCCTACAGAGCGCTTTAGAAGTGTCGAGTTTACGATTACGACACACCGCATTTTCAGCGTGGCTTGGACGCCGCAGTAATTTATTTTGGAGTCCATGCAGAGGCGTAGCCAGAAAGTGATTTTTTTGGGGGGTTTAGAAATTTTTGCTCTGCAAGTTGTCAAAAAAGTTGATGTCATTCACCACAATTTCGGGTATATTTCTCGGGTTTTTGAGTTAGGTTTAGGAGGGTTAGGATTTCGGGGAGGGGGGTTACCTACAGAAAATTAAAAAGTACATGGACAAAGATCATTTTGGGTGGGTGGGGGTTTGAACCCGTAACCCCCCTAAATACACCCCTGAGTCCATGAACGCATCGTTAATTTATTTTGGAGTCCATTGACAACTGATGGTGTCCATGGACGCCGCATCTTTATTTTTCAGAGTCCAGCCTCCAAATTTTGGAGTCCCGGACGCCAGCTAGGACGCACACTAACAGAATCGCTGCTTTCGAGTTCTCACTGCTCACCCTATAGATATAATAGGTTTAGCCTTGGATACATCTAATATATAAGGCTCACCCAGACCACTTTAACCACTTGGGCCCAGTGACTGTGCCTACTTTCCCATGAAGATACACATAGACCTGTATCAGCGAGAACATCGGCGGATCGAAATAAATCGACGACGCCGAAGAAATGTCGGCGCAGGGCTCTTATAACTTATTATCAGAAGATAATAATATAGGTCGATGAGTGTGAGCCTATGTGAGCGGGGATTTTTCACGAATCAGCTGATATCTTTAGTTACGAAGGCTTAGGTCATTCGGACAAACTGTCGGGAGTTATTGACAATGTGAACCTATTTTCGCTTTTAAAATCAGGCGCTCGTTCTACAAGAAACGGAACCTATGAACCAGAGATTTGTCAATAAGTAGCTAACACTCACATACCTTTAAAGCTTCCGCCAAAAAGGCATCCATGATTGCTTACACGACGGCAGCTTCCGCCATCGCTTATGCGGCGGGAGATTCGTCCATCTTCCAGCTTCGACGTTAAACTAGACTTTCATCATATTATATTTATTTCCACAGGCAGTGAAGAGGCGGGAATACCATACATGTAATAATATACGTACATGCACTATGAGAAGACGCAGGACCAATATAACACATGACATGACAGCGGCGATATATAAAATTATACGTATATAGGCCTATAGGCGGCATAGGCCTATATATATCACTAAGTCACCTAAGTCTGTCTTCTTTGATTGTGGCTGCAGGGCTGGGTGCATATTATATAGGCCCCTATATGTAGGCCTATATTATATTATGATATCAGTTTGTGGTCCTTCAAAACTGGAGAACGAGTTAATGAGTTTATCGAGATCGCATCTCTAATCGAGTTCTTATGCACCACTAACTGAGCGCACGCAATAATATTAGAGTGTTATTACTATAGGTAGGCTATAAATACGGTTTAATGTATCTTCGAAAATCTACATCGAGTTCGCAAAAAAGAAAACGCGAAGAAGAACTGGAATCAAATACAGTCACACAAATTAAAGGGTGCTATACTAAAGTTTGTACGATATAGTGATGGTGGCGAAACAGCATTTTAACAGATGCTGACCATTGTCCAGATAATGACATTGAAATGAAGCCAACCAGCTCAACCTCTGAAACGTACACACCGTAGAATTACTACAAGATACAGATGCAGAGCCTGAAAAATAAAATGACGCAACCTGTGTGACAGTGTGACTGAGACATGCGCCGCAGAGGAGACAGAGTAGGAAACTCGTAAGGGGTCTACGACAGAAACAGTAATAACTTGGAATACAGATGGCATTTGTGAATGGCCGACTATTCTAAGTACAAATATCTAAACTACAGAACTAGAGTGTCCAAGAGACATTTAAAGGTAGGAAATTTTCAGACAACTTTATACTAGAAGAAGGCACACAAAATCATTTTCGATTCTCAGTAAATATATTCATTCTTTCATTTTGGAAATTTATATAGCGCCCCTTCAAGGAACCTACTCAGAGGCGCTCCCAGCCCAGCCACGGTTAAATAAATAGGCCTAATATTGATCAATTAAGCTGCTTGAATCAGTTTAGGCCATACAATTTAGGCCTAGCCGAAATTCTTATGCCTAACTCCAAAACCGTATCCCAGTTTCGAATGGGAGGGCCCCAACAATGAAGCCTGCGTAGGGCCCCGGATTTCCTTGGAACGGCCCTGTATTGAATTCTGTATACTGGCGCCGATTACTGCCTGGGTAAAGGCTAAGTTTAGCGTCATAAATTATGCCCGTGCCAGCATTATCATAATTTCTAACCTATATTCTGACGCGAATTCTTATTTTAAAATCAACATTTTCCTTATTGGTTTGGTTCCTCCTGCTGATTTGTTGCAACATTGTTATTTTGTAAAATATGAGCAAAGTTCAAGGGGACCACCTCTGCAGACGTTGTAATGGAGTGTAGAGAAAAATAAGTTAAATCAAGATATAATTAAAATTAGAGAGGCCTTTGTTAAAAGTAAAAATTTCAACCAATTTGATCTCTATAACAAGTAGAAGTACTAATTTTTTTGCTTAAGTAGGCCCACAGCATTGCACTAATTTTGCATAGTTTCTATTCAAAAATGATAAACTAATGTCATGTGTGTCATGTATTTCATGTAGGATTTTCAGTTTGTCTTTAGTCTGCTCAATACTGATAACGCAAGATAAATGGCATACATAACTTATGAACTGATCATGCAAATTGCGGAGACGGATCCAAATATGAAGAAAACTTTTCAAGGTCAGTGCAAACCTATCATCATTGTGCATTTTGGACGTAAATCACAGAGAGACATTACTGCTCTGGAGTCATATTGAACTTGTACTTAATAACTGCATAATGCAGATATACAATTTGTGGTGTCAGTTGATATCCTAGCTCCCTAACGCTCTGCAGTGCATGCACTGGGCTCTTGCATTTTATCCATCAATGATTCTCTTTAAAACCTAATTATGAAGTCTATAAGAAGCCAAGCAGAGTAAGGAGTTTGAATGACAAGACACACAGGCTGACACAGCACAACATGAGCAGAGAATTTGAGATGGTTTGAAGGCAAGATCTAACAACAGTTTATTTGTGTCTAATACTGACAAGCTCACTGACACACTGCAGTAAATAAAGAAATTTTGAAAAAATTCAGGATCTTATTGAACACAGATCTTGGCACCTTGTTAGGTGCCTACTTATTTTACAGGTGCCCTAAGGGAGTGGAAGCCGAGTCGACTTTAGATACAAATCTTCAAGATTTATATGTACGTTCATCCGGAAAAAATGTTTCCCTTTAACTGTCCCCAACCCCAATCCTCAGTTATCATGGCAAGACAGCAAGTCATGCTCTTTGTAAAGGTGTGTTTTTGGGATTGATCTGTGAGATTGCTCTTCAGAGTGACTCCAAGTGTTTTACTGTTTTGATAGTGATATAATAGTGCCAGAGCCCAGAAGGCATATTTTACCGGGAACATTCTTCTACTGTATTTATTTACGTGTTGGTTACCTTAAACAAGAACAGTTCAACATTTATTCCTAGGTGTTGTACATCAGGTACTGTATGGAGCTACTGGTACAGCTCTTGGCGGATTATTGGCAGGACCAGTTGGTGCTTTGGTTGGTGGGATTGCAGGTAATTAAATGAAATCTTTATTATTTTCTAAATATCAACTATATATGATAAATTCCTAAATCTGAATCTCACGCAGAGATAAATGTCTAAAGTGTAGAGCAGTGGTTCTTAACCGGTGTTCGGCTGAACCCGGGGGTTTGGTGAGTTACCGCCAGGGGTTCGACAGAGATCCTCTGAAATATATACATATTTAAGGTCATTAAATTTTAATAAAAATCATTTGCTATTTTATTTGTATAGTTCGACTTTCAATTAAGTTTTAATAACTGTACATGGTGTAATAAATTATAAATTTCGGTTCAGATAGAATAGTAGATTGTCTACCTTATAGAATATAAGGTAGAATAGTAGATTGTCTACCTTATATATGATAAATTCCTAAATTTATCATGTTTAAAGCTGCTCTTCCTGTATTCTTTAGCAGCGTCTTACTGTACATCCTGTAATAAGTATTAACTCCGGCAGCCATTTTACGGATAAGACGTGAATTTATTTCTTCATACCGGTGTAACTTTTCGTTGATTTTTGCAGAAATAACATCGTAGACTACGCCGTAGGATAAAAGGTAAAGGTGAAACTTGGCGTCGTAAATTATGCACGCGTAAGACAAGAATTAGAATTAGATTATTATAAGTAAGCGGTGAAAATGTTAGAATTAAGATAGACGCACAATGAGAAACTAACTTATCGATGATAAAACTGGAAGTGGGGTTTAAGGATTTAAAAATATCGGTTGTGAAATAGAAGCAGGATTATAGATTATATACATGTTTATAGGCCCTTATATAATTTTATATATAAGTCTTATAGGCCTATGCATTGGCTGAAACGATAAAAAAAACATGCATGATGGAAATTCGTTCGCCATAAAATAGAAGTGGGACGCGAATGAAAAAGTTTATAGCAAAATATTATATGGTATAGGCCTAACTGTAACTAACACGTTTTGAATTTACGACGCTTATAAAACTTTACCTTTACCCGACAAAGCCACAATTACCTTTTCATATTTATTTAAAGCCCGGACTATGTCGAGCAAAAAGAGAAAGTGGTCTGATGAATACGTGCGTTTTGGGTTCACTTGTTTAACTGAACGTGATGGAAATCAGCGTCCTCAGTGCATGCTTTGCGATATCACATTGAGCAACTCCAGCCTCGCACCCGCGAAACTACGGGAACACTTTATGAAGCTGCATGGCCAACAATATAAAGA
>JAQFXW010005229.1:0-10531 GCA_034693945.1 Dendrobaena attemsi
AGGAACTATGGCACGTTAATCTCTACCATTTATTTATTTATTTATTTACTATAATGTATTGCATTGCAAGTTGCAACATAGCAAAATCCTACTTTGCCATCGGTGGAGTGAGTAGGGGCGTTAATGGCACGTATGTGAGGTGAATAGCAAAATCGTGTAAGTAAGTAAGTTAGTATATTCTTTATTAACCATCTGCAAACAGACTATGGTACAGATGTCAGGGTAAAACATGGTAATAAAACATCAAATTAATAATAATCTTTAACAAAAATCATAATGCTTTCTCACCATTTGGACATACTTGTGATACTATTAGGCCTATGTTAGGACAGCTAACTCGAAGAGCTGGACACCTTGATGTACTTAGTCAAGTCATACTAGTTAAGTTTTGGAAATATCTTCATGGACAGGTTATAGGAAAACATTTGCTTTATATCTGAAGCTGGACTGCCTCTGTTAGCTAAACGGTTCGTTCTTTTGGGTTACCTATTGTGCCTATATATTTTTCGTTTATTTCCGTGTCTATATAACTGTCTTAGTGAACTATAAAGATATTGATTGATAGATTGATAATTTCAAAATTTCCAATACATCATAATAGCATCGACATAAACACACACAAAACACAGAAACAAAAACGAAGACACAGACGAAGAGAACGGAAAAGGACGAGAGTCAGAATCTTTATCTGCAAAGTTACTCGGTGCCCGTAATCGAGAGTCAGACATCACGGTCGAATTAGACAATGATTAGAAAGATGTCTGAGACTTCTGGTTCAATGGTTAAGTTGAATTATAGGGCCTACTATGTTGCTATAGTGTGGGTGTTTGATGGATTACCTCTAGGTAGGCCTACTGTAACAGTTAGTGGATAGAACTTAGGTTGAGTGAGTAGTGGTGTTAATGATGTGTATGGGGTCACATTGGGGTGTGAAAAGCTAAGGCCTGTAAGGTGTCAGAGACTTCCGGTTTAAGGACAAAGTTGGAATATGGTATATTGCAATACAATGAATCATTGTGAGCTAACCACACAGTACACAGCCCAAAACGTCCTTGTTAACCAACGATCCACTCCTCTGCTGGCCAATAACATTAATATTGTAGCCTAATCTGTAGACCTACAATCCATTGTGTATAAGGCTTGGTATGATCAGACAGCGCCTTATATATGTTGCTTCCATATGTTTGGTAGGAGCTTGTAGGACTAATAATAGCTGTCAAAATGCTACAAACTCTGGCATTTATGCTGTTGCTAGCCTCGAGCAGTGCTCAGTGTATCCTGTAAATGTATGATCATATCAACCTGTAATGAGTCTAGTCGTAGATAGCCTATTGTCTAATGAGGGGTTGACGAACCAGTTACTGTGGAAATCAATAAGTTGCTATATCTGTATAGCAGAATGTATTTACAGTGTTGATTCAGTATAATGTTCTACTTATAGCAATCATCATTTGATGCTTTGACAGCTTTGTGCATTATGGTATCACTATATAGAAGTCAGAAGATTTGATTTTGTAACAGTGTTTGTGGCCCTCTGCATCCACATTCTTTCGATGACATTGAATCTTCCTTCCCCAGACCACGTCATCTTTTCTTTTCATGTGAGCTAACCACATAGTTTGCCGTTCTTATGGTTATCTCCCCAAACTCGTTTTTGTTCAACAAGCACTATGCACTTCACAGGAACTCTCCTTGTCTCACTGTATAGCTTCTTTCCATCTGTAGGTCACCAGCGAGTCTCCTCTTTCAGTCTCCTTGACATCTCTGCCTCCCTTGACACCATCAATTGTAACATAATTGAAAGTATTGTATTGTATTAAAACATTTATAGAGCGCCTCTTGTGGATAAATGTTTGGATTTTCTTCCCGTGGACAAGGCCATGAGAAAATAAACCTGCTTGCATCCTTGGGCTTACTATTCATTTGACATCTCTGACACTCCTCTACTCTGTAGTCAAACCCTTTCCTGCTATGTGAATGAGCTGCTGGTGCTTTGTGCTTTTCCTTTAAATTGGCACATTAGAAATTTGGATTTTACCATTATGGCTTTGAATTATGTTACCACAGGACAATGTTAGCTACTTCAAAGTTCAGCCAAACTACATGTTTGAGGATTCTTTTGTAACAGTGTCAGGTAGGTTAGATGATTTTCATGTAACGTATTTGTCCGCTATTTAATGCTTACTCAATTTTGTTCTTTTTCTGTTAAATTGACAACATGCTCCTGTTTCTACATATTGTTTTGTGAACTCTAAAACAGGTACTAAATTAGATTCTCTGCTCAATGTGTGGCCGTTGTAGTGTCTGCAATGCTGGTTCAATATACTGATACTTGGGAGTTTTGCTGTGGCTCTAAATAATTTAAACTTGCAGTTCATACAGATCCATTTTAGCAACATCAATAAAAAATTGAGTTGCAGTTGTCAGGATGACAAGAAACCAAGGAAGTTTTAATTTCGCATTTTGAACCATCAGCAGTTTGTGTAAATCTCTTGGCAATGTCAGTGAGAAGCAGGTTGAGATGGAAGGAGCAAGTGAGAGACTAAGACAGTTTAAGTTATGTAAGAGTTGATTCAATGAATATCCTGAACGTGAAAGCAAAAGGATTTGCATAATAATGTTCTAAGAAGGCAGTTGACCTAATTTTTGAGAATCACTTATCAAATGGACTTTGACTCTGACAACTGTTTCGCATTAAGCGACCATTGCTTGATCTCTTGTTAATTATGATGATGATGTTGTTGATGATGATGACAAAACCAAAGTCTTTAGAATAGATTAAATTAGATTAGATGCGCTAGCCACATTCAATTGATGATTTTAGCGAAGGAGATGCGCATTAAAAAGTATAACTGGCTTTTCTGCTATCACCATCACATGCAGTAACTGTTGTGCCTCGTACTGCCATACCTCCTTTAAATGCTGTTTCGTACTTCATTTGCTGAGCACTCTTTGAAATTAGCTAATTTCCATTTTGCTTTTATTTTCAGTTTATTGTGATTCTGATAACACCCCAATCCCAATACCTCTGGAGATATCTTGGATTCTACAGCGGGTCGACTGTGTGACGGAACTGTACCAAGCTAGCATAAATGTTGGTTCTTTTATGATTTTGTGTAGAATCCCTGGACAAATGTCCTGCACTGAACACTTATAAATATTTAAATTTGGTTCCTACTTTTCTATTACTGTAAGGGGGAAAATATATGCATATATTTGTTTATTAAATCCTTAAATTCAAACTGGCTTACTGCACAGTCTTAGGAATGGAGACAGAGGCGGATCTAGAGGGGGGGGGGTCCCGGGCCCCCCTTAGACATAACCCAAACCCTAATTTATTCTGTAACCCTAGCCTTAATTTTCATAATTTGTGAATGGACTCCAAAATAAATTAACAATGCGTCCATGGACTCCAAAATATATTACCGTGGCGTCCAAATACCGTGTATCACATGATATTGCATTTAAAAAAGGTCAAAAAAGTTTTCGCGCTTGCACGCGAAAATCCTCTTTAAGCTTCTTCACCAAACCCTAACTTCAATGCTCAAGTTACCCCAATTTAACCGTAACGTATTTTTATCAAGGAAATAAGAAAATGTGTGATTGATGACAAAATAACATTAGGTTTTGGGAAGATGAGTTGCGAAATGTTTGGGCCCCCCTTACTGAATTTCTAGATCCGCCGCTGAATGGAGATAATTATTGTCTGAAGGATAATGATACAGCATCATCTGTAGAATACTCTGGGTAATCATCAATCAATTGGAGAAGTCTGGTAAGAACCTGTTGGGTCACAGAAACTGATGAAGAAAACTACCGGCATCAACTTAACATTTTAAAACTAATTACAGGAGAGAAATAAGTTTGTGTTCAATTGTGTAATTTTTTGCTTTTGCTTAGAGTACAGCCCGACTGCTGGAAGAACTATCGCGAAATGGTTTTAGCTTTCCAGAAACTACATCTGACCACTCAGACGCTAAAATTAATAGGTCACAGGTCATCGGTACAACGTATTTCCAGTTTGGCTTCTATACTGGTGACTTGTACACCTGCAACATGCACAATTTGGTATTACTACCAGTGAGTCAACCTGATTTGTGTACATCTGATTTAATTTTTCTTAATTTCTGTAGTCAAATTGTTTATAAGCCCCGTCCATCTCAGGATGTTGTGCAGTTGAATATATTGCAATTGCCACTGAATAAATTATCTGTTCAAAAAGTAAAATAGCAGTTAAAGACTATAGGCCTAGTAGCAACAGTTTGGTACTAATTATAATCATGCTACGTAAACTGTTGTAGAAACTTTCCACACTCTATTACTTACTGGCAGATACCGCTGATAATGATGAAGATGATGATGATGGTGACATTGGTGTTAACAATGATGCTGTATGTATAATTGTATATGTGTGTTAATAAAGCACCCTTAAAGTAACTCACAAATGCGCTGATTTGTAGTTTATTGCACTGTTAATATGTTAGTGAGAAGTTGCATTTTAGTCAGAAATAATCTTTTCCTATTTCAGGATGAGTCGACTTCCCCGTATCATGAAGCCCTATTCTATGTAAGTATTTCTGCTACAGTAAAGTATCAGTAGTAGTTCTGAGATTTTATCTTTCAATCTTTATACTATGGAAACTTTTCTTCTTTTCTCTCTTCCATCAGAGTTGTGCTGATGACGTTTCGCCATGTAGAGGTTTCTTGGTCCCTTGCCTCTTACAGTGGTGACCAATTCTCTCCTGGTAGGGTAAGGAAGCCAGTGGATCGAATTTTGGATGGACTGTACTGACTGGTCACTACACAGATCTCTTTAGAGACTACATTTATGTGTAGTTTTTGTGACCCAAGACCCAGTGTGGTCCTTATTAAATTTTACTGTGGCCAATGTGTGGCCATAGGTGTGACTTTGAAAGGTGACAGTTGTGTTCTGCTACCATCACTTCACCGTTACTTTTTTGTATCAGGGTCTAGCGATTTGGTTAACGCAGGCTTTTCCATCTACTTGTGGCTATTAATGTTTGCTTAGTTTCGATGTGCGGTTCTTAACTTTCTACAGAGGGCGTTATCAAATTACAGTAGTAATAAGTAATTGAAAGCTTAGCACATCTGTTACATCTGCTGATATCTGAGATACTATACTCTCTGTTCTGGTTGAAAAATTGCATTCAGTCTAGTTAGCAGAGATGTACACTTTGGATGATCGAAATATTTTGCTGCTTTTTATCTGTCCTTTATCTGTTTCCGTAGTAAGTGGCGATGTGGTTCTGAAACTTGTTTCAGGGTACGGAACGTAGAGCTGAATTTGGTCAAATTGAAAGGAAACTGACAAACGACACAACGCAGAAGGTTGTTTAGTCTTCGTGTATTTGTAGTCTTCTTCTTGTTCTTTCATCAAGCTTTTGCAGATGATGAGGTCTCTTTTTGACGTTTCTTGGTACTATATGCTGGGTGGTCACCACTTCTCTCCCTGCAGGGTAAGGAAACCGAAGGGACTGTTTAATGACCTCCTCCAACACCTCCTGCATTTAGCCAGTACTTTCAGGGTTCCTAGTGAGCCTGTCCACCTCACCTAGTATCCTAGGTGGTTCTTCGGTCAAGCCTTTTCCACTGATGGCCTGGCCTCACCAGGCAATCCCTACTTGTCTGTTGACCTTCTCACCACAAGGAGGTCTAGGTAGGACATTGGGGGAGGTATAAGCATTGCCTCTGCTTAAAGGTTTTCTCAAATATGATCAAGAGGATATTAGCTAACAATTGGGATCGATAGATAACAGTTGTAGCTAAAACAAATCAATGTTTTCTTCTCCCGTCCGGACTGCATCACAATATATAAATCGTCAAAAATAATATGAACGTGTTCGTTCTTACAGTGAGCCAGTGTCACAAAATAGAGTATACCCTCTGTTGGAGTGACTGGCCTTATTCTTGCTTTCTGTACGTTGTAGGCAATTCATCGAGTTGCCACTGTTTGGGAAGATGGAATGTATCATTTTCTAATCAGAATCCGTGCTTTACAAAAACGAGACTTTACTGCATCTGGTAGGTATCATCATGGATTAATTTCTTCTTATTATGTGGGCTGCGTGATCAGAAATGCCTAGTTTGACTTTTTTTAGCAGTGTCTGCCTGAATTCTGATCAAATGCAACTGTGGACTGTTTCCCAACCAGAAATACAGCGTAGATCTTTAGAAAATGGCTTTATTACAATAACAATAAGTATGACGACAGTTTATATGGCACCCTGACACAGCCTTTCCCTTACAAAGGCGCCTCAAAGTATAAACTATCTCGCAAGGATTGGTCTTCGAAAAAGATGTCTGGCGTCAAGATTTGAGAAACTTCACTAAGCCAGCTAGTCTTACAGAGGGGACTCTGATGAAGAGATATTCCAGTACGTAGTAGTACCCACAGAGTTAATGTTGACTTGTTTAAAATACTGTATTACATATATATATATATATATTATATATATATATATATATATTGTAGACATGATTGTGTTACACATGATGAACTTGTTTCATGTGCCAATTCTTAATGTACATGTTTTCTAACAACAATGATTAGCTTATTTCGCATCAAATTGGTTGGGTGAGATATTTTGTAGCGACTGTACGTCTGCCCCGTTTATAGTTCCCTGTATTGTTGTTGCAAGGCCAAGATAATCTCTGAGAATCTCACCATCGATTATAATTAGTCAATGAGGAACCAAAGCAGGAACTCTAATTAAGAACACTATAAATAGAGTGCGAGAAATTGTGATTATGATTTCACACATTGAAACTAATCACTCTAGATAGCCAATATGAGTTGGTGGTTTTGCAATATTTAAGAGAATTAGCAATGTTGTGTATTTTCAGTCTTAATTGCAGGATTTTCATTGGCTTATTTGACTATTTGTTGCAGTGATTGTTCAAATGAAGGGTTCCTATGGTCTGCTGTCGGCCATTGAATGGCCGCTTCTTCCGGTACAAGCGAAATTTATTTGTTGTATAAGATTATTAATAATTGTATGATTTTATTCAACGCATTGCTATTGATCTAAGATGATGGCCTTGTACCCAATGATAGCTTATTGGAATCTGATGCTTACATAACTATGCTTAAACTTTAATTAGCTACAGTTTTGGGCCTCTTGTATCAACCCCTCACTATGCCATAAATATGAAAAGGTGAACATTGACAATCTTGGTATGGTTCTTGGAATGTGTAAATGTTCAGCTAAGTGCCTGCTGCATGTATTTATAGACGTCTTTACCTATAATTATGTCTAGACTTGTGTATTGTTAGAGTATTAATTTGTGCACAGGTGACTGGCGGCATGTCGTTGCTCTACCTGACGGCAGGAACAGCGTGGATCTTCATCTGGGCAAAGTCACAGGAACACACTAAGAAGATTCATATCGTCATTGGAGCAGTAGCTGTTGCAGGTCGTCTGTCATGTGGCTGGCTGTTTGCTCGATTCATACATTGTGTGTTACTGCAGGGATTAATCAAACAATCGCTCAAAATTTATGTAGCACCCCTTTATCACTGGTGCAACATAATTTTTACAATTAATATAGTTGGATTTTGGTTGGCTGATGGCTTAACGGCAAGTGAATGAGAGTAAGAGGAATTGCTGGTCACATTGAACAAAAGCTGCAATGCTGCATGTATATTGGTAGCAAGACTACTTTGAATTTACACAAGTTTTTTGTTAAAATGGTATTTTCTATTTGCTGAGCTCTCCTGTATCTATTGAAATGATTGATTTTTTCAGGAGCTTTGGGAAATACATTGTCTTTCACCGACTTGTCAGTGAGAAATTCCGATGGTGTTGGAAGTGAGTGCAAATTCTACAATTGCAGGTTTTGTTCTTTCTCCTCCGTCAAGCGCCGCACTGACGATGTGGCGTTTTTTTTAGGTTTCTTGGTCCTGTATGCCGGGTGGTGACCAGTTCTCTTCCAACAGGGTAAGGAAGCTGGTGGGCATATTTAATGGCCTCTTTTGCCCTTAGGTGTCCTTCCAACACCTGCCTCCTGTGTTTCAAGGTTCCTGGTGAGCCTGTCCATCTCGCGTAGTGCCCTAGGTGGTTCTTCGGCCAAAACCTTCTCCACAGACGGCTTAGCCTCACCAGACAATCCCTTGCTTGTCTGTTCACCCTCCCACGATGAATGATGAGGTGCAGGTAGGACTTGGGGTGAGGGAATTGCAGATTTTATGAACAGTTGAATTCAAAGCCAAAAAGCTTTGAAGGACAACAACTAATAAGCACCTCCTCCTGTCAAAATTCAGCCAATAGCTTTTTTGTGGTGATGGAGTTTTATATACGGAAGCTTCAGTAGTTTACTGCATTTCTGCATTTCTGGACAGTTTTTTTGGTGTCACTGGTTCTAGGCACAATGTATTGTACAATGTACATGTATATTGTACAACCTTGTAAACGGTCATACTTAGAGTGTCACTCAAAGCAAAAAAGAATTAGAGGCACTCTGCAATATCATCATCATCATCTCCATTTATTGTTCCCAATTCACAAAATAAATTATGAATAAGCAGTTTATCAAAACATCAATATATGATGCAAAAGTCATTGCAAATTATTAGAATAGCTGTTTATCAGCATTATTTCTTAATGTTTGATCAAAATAGAAGAATGTTATAAGTATTATATTGATTATTGTATTGTATCTTGCCTTATATTTTTCACATGGACAGCCTCTTCTAATTAGCAATTAAAGATCATTCTATTCGATAGTGGGTTCATTCTTTTAGTTCAGTGCTATATAAATTCTTACTGCCTCAGGTTAATCAATGTAGCTGCTTTCATTATTATGCCAAGTATAGTGCGAGAGAGATACATTCAAATTACTTCATCGATGAATATTAAGTTCATGTTTGTGCCCTGTTTTAAATTATAACATGTTGCTAGATTGATAGTTGCATGTCATGCTAAGTAGTACTTAAAGAAATAAATCGTCGCTCCCACGGCTAGTGATTTAAGTGTACAACGGAGGCCCATCAAGCGATTATGGTCCACTCTCTCATATTCATTTGATGCTTCTTTTGCACGTTTATTGATTACTTCCAGTTGATTCATGAGCAAATACTAAATTTGTAAATGGCGTTATGATAGAAACTGAAGTTCTTAAATAGACCGCAGTTTGAAATGAACTGACGCACGTTAGGTAGTATGCCCTACTGCATCATTTACATAATGAGATTGAATTTCAAACGTCAAGAAGAACACATAATATTATGGAAGCAAGTTAATTATTACTATGCACGAAGAGTGGTGGAAAAACCATCTGCCATAGGTCTGTCTGTTGTTCTTGGCTGCAGTTTATGGTGTCTACTGGATTGGAAATTTTGTTTCGAGCTGCCAGATTGGTCTCACCCTTCTGCTTATCATGATTGTCAGCACTGGTTACGGTATCAACAGGTCAGCATTTTTGGCACATATCAAGAACCAACAGATTATAAATGTTGCTGTAAAGCCAAAAATTAATGCATTTTATGGATGTGCTTGTATAAGCCAATGTGGAGTAGAGTCTAGCCAGTCTCGCTGTTTTTATTACGCCTAGGTGTTGACTAGATTGAATCGACGAAGGAAGTAGTTAAGAACATCCACTTAATGGAATGTCTTCATTTGCCATCATTGTTGATCTTCTCTGTGATCTCTGATTTTCAACTTCAATTTGAGGGTGTCATGTCTAGGACATGAAAGTAATAGAATAATTTGTGACCTCGGCAGCGTTGACTATTCTTGATAATTATGATTAATCATTTGAAAGTCTATACTTGTTGATCAGATGATATTTGTTGCATTTTAGACCAGTCTTGAATTCTTTTCATCTGCAAGTGATGGTGACGCTTTCTTCTGTTAGTTTTGCCTCTAAGCTGGCATTTCTTGTCGTTTCCGATGAGACATTGAAGGTTAGAAATCAGTCAGTGAGTGAGAAAGCCCACGAGACTGCTTGACTGTAGATTTAATTAATACCGATTGATAGGAAGCTCAATTTAACTGAATCAACAGCTGCTAGCTAACGCTCTTGCATAATACTTAACTTCTTATGTAGTTTCTTAATTGTGTTATAAATGCAAATGAAGTGTTTGACGACTAGCTATTTTTTCTTGAAGACTTGCTGGCTGTATGATTTATATCAACAATAATTACAATACACTGAGATTATGATCAATTCAGTTGATTGACTGACTGAATAAGGAAATGATATCAGACTGCAATTACTTCATTGTTTTCTTTAATATGATACATCGGCACAAACAGCTTATGATCCGAGTTTGGTTCAGGGAAAACCTTTTCAAGTTAATGCAGCCTTCATTCTTTTGTTGGCGGTGGCGATGTAAAATAGGATTGATATGAATTGGACATTTTGCAACGGTAAAATTCGACTCCTGTAATAACCTGTATCACTCACTCATACTATGTTTGTAATCAGTCTCCCCCATCTGTCACCCCTAAGGCTTTCCATTCTAAACTGAAGCTTCACCTCTTCAAGCTGTCATACCCTGATTCCTCTGACT
>JAQFXW010005230.1:0-10531 GCA_034693945.1 Dendrobaena attemsi
ACTGTGTCCCGTATGAAGTAAGATCATTCTTTGTACAGTTTATCTATCGGTAATGTTCTATATATTTTATTCACACACATTTCTATACAGCCCTTTCGAACTGTTACTCCTTGGAGATGGTCCTGATTAGAACCCGGAAGTGTGTTGGCGTTTACACGCTGAAGCGCCATGAGCAATTGTGAGCGAAGGACTTGCTCATGGTCCCTACGTGTGGTTAAGGTCTGAATCGAACCCGCAACCCTTAAGATCTATCCTGCACAATGCGCATTAGAAGCGCAGACATACATGAGCAGTAATTGATTTTCCTGACCTGTGTCTTCTTGCATGTGTCTGATTCGTTTCTGCATGATTGAAAAGTTACAAATGAATGCCTTTGTAACTGAAGCTGTACCTCTCTTCAACTGAGAAATATTGTCTAGTAATACTTTATTAGGCAGAAGGAGGAATTCACCTACAAGTTGAATTGATGATAGTTTCAACGATGAGTTAACATTTTTATAATCTTAACCAAATTCCATGTACTGTACACTTATCTGAATCTCCTTTGTTACATGTTGAGATTGCTGTGTAAGCTATCATCCGGGTTTCTGATTCATCTTATGGAAACACTTATCCAGAGCTACAAAGTTCATGAAATTAGTTGATACTAGTTAACTGTTATGCAAAAGCCTTTATGTCTTATCGAATGTACTAGTTCCAGTTGATATTTTCATGTATTATCTGAACCTATTAGCAATATTGGTCAATGTTTGAAAATTGTGCACGTAACACCTATTTTGATCCTATAAAATGACAGTCTAAGAATCTAATATGGAACTGCTTCAGAAGGCTGAAATGATAATCATAGCCGATTATAAAATCCTTAAGATACATACATTTTTATATGACTTTATTTGTGATTATTTTTAGCCTTATGATGAAGAGTATCTGGCTAAAGTAAACCCTCCAATAAAATTCCTCTCATTTCATTCATATCTTCGGAAATTGACAGGAGGCGTTGACAAGTAAGTAAACTTCATCGAGCTGCTTTTTGTGCTGTAATCTAACATATTTAGCGCAAGGTTATACTAACATCATTTTAACTTGTTATAACTTTGATTCTTGTTTATTTCTGTTTTTACTTTCTATGAGTTAATGTAACATACTTTTTAAAGATACTTTGCTTTTTTATGTGTCATTGGATATGTATCTGAGATAAATAACGTTGAATTGAAAAATATTGCATATTGCTAAGCTACAGCATATGTCGACTTTTGCTTTCGAAGTTATGTTGTGATACATACAATATGAGAGGCGACGAGGCATGAATTTATAATTATCTGCTTTCAAATATTAAGTTGATTGAGTGCATGTTGACGAATTGTTTCAGGGGAAAGTTTGCCCAACTGGAGAACCTGAGTTGTAAAATCAAACCAGGGTGCCGGGAACACCCGCCTTGGCCAGGTGGTATTTGCACCAAGTGTCAGCCCAACGCCGTAACTCTTCAGCGGCAGGTAAGCAGTCTCTTGACTTTGAGGGCTTATCTCTAAATGTCCATAGTCATGACTGTGTCAAAGAAATAATTTAGCAGATCTAGTGAAGTAGCTCTGATCAGTTAGTTATTTTCTGTTTTAAAACATTTTCTTTAGATCTTTAATGATATGCTGTGCTTGATGTTGAGATGTGCTGTGAATCAATTGTATTCATATTATTACCTAGCCAGCTGAAGTGATCTGAATTCCATTTATTAAAACTTATGTTTGCCACTTCCGATGCCTTTGCAGGCCACGTTTTACAAGATTCAGCTGAGAAATTGTTGTATCAAATATCGTTAAGTTGAACTGTTAAATATTACAGAAATACCGCCACGTTGATTTCATCCAGTTTGAAAATCACCTGATGGTCGAACGTTTTCTGGATTACTGGAGGAAAACCGGAAATCAGAGGCTGGGCTATTTGTACGGAAGATACGAGTATCACAAAGATGTACCACTTGGTATTAAGGCGGTAGTTTCTGCAATTTACGAACCGCTGCAGGTATACATTTCAAGTGATTTCTGATGGCTAAGTAATTAAATTGATTCTTTAATGCAGACCATGATTTTGTTATACATCTATCAGTATTAGAAAAATCTAAAGGAGAAGCTCTACTTTTGCTCTCTAAAGGGAGATACATTTTTTTATTGACATTATGGCTTTGAGGCCCTTCTCCTTCATGCAGCATCATTTTACTCTTTTCCTATTATTTTGTTTTAAATTTTGTCCTAATGATTTTGTTTTACATTTTTTCCAATGATTTGGCTAAATCGTTTTGATGTAGGTGCTCGTGCTAGATAATAAGGCTTATCTTTTAGCTTGCACTTATTTATGATTTATCCTTGTTTCGGCAACTTTCTCTTTTTTGAACCAGGTTCCATGTTGAACCTGACGAGATTCGTCTTATATGATAATTGATGTGAATTCTTTACCTAGGCGACCCTGCTCATTGGGACTAGTGTCCACTCTGGGTTTCCAATTGTTGTCCAACTATTTAACTATATTGTTGACTCTCATTTGCTACTCAATGGCTAAATTAGGACAATTGAATTTCTGTCGGCTAGGTCAGTACCAAGAGCAGTATCGAGCTCGTTCAGGATGAAGATGAGGTTGTCAACAGTATTGCAGCCAAACTGGGCCTCAGGAAAGTTGGGTGGATATTCACCGACCTCGTTCCACTGGATACCTCAACGGGAACTGTCAAGCACTTCAGAGGGAATGTCGTAAGTCAATTGCTTCTATACACATGAAAATTCAGTGATATATATAAATATATATCTTCGTTTAATATCAATTCACAATGACAGACCGCATTATTACAATCACAGTATGAATGGATGAATTAGTAATGAGCAAGTAAGTAGTCGTAATTTTAATCTCCCGTCTTCTAAAGCTCAGTTGAAGTGATAAACTCAATATTAGTGATATTCGTACATCGAGGAAAAACATCTACGAATAAAATATGGTTCCATCCGATCAGCGTTTTGCAGCCATATGCTTTGTACTATGTGAATGGTCGATGGCCATGTATATTCTTGATATTGTCCTCCCGACGTTCAGAAGTAGGCACGCAATAAGACAGAACTTTTGATGGCACAGAGCAGTCATGAGTGAAGAACATGCTCAAGGTTCAGATGCATTAATTGTCTCTGACGAGTCTTGAATTCTTACTATTCACGGCATGCTCTAGTCAATCGTATATAACCTCAGAGAAATGTAGAGGTTCTACTGTATATACAGTGTTTTGTTACAGTTACAGGGTATTGTTATTTTTGTGTCTTGCACACTTTTACTAGCAGTATGTACAGGATGTTGGACTATGTGGTTGAAAGAATTTGTTCTGAATGTGTTAATGGAGACGTGTAAGAAACATTCATGTAATTTATTCTGTTAAGTACTTTGATAAAAAAGATCTTGGAGTATGTATGTATAAGAGCATTTATATTTATTGACAAAGGTGCTGTTTAAATGTACCGATAATTCCTTTGACTTAATCAGTCTCAGATTCTTTCGTTCTTTCCGAGGTCTTAACTTACGAATTCATATAATTAGTTTGAACTGAATATTGTTTCGTTTGTGGAAATTTGTCAGAACTCTCACTTTCTTAGCGCAGAGGAATGTATCATGGCGGCCGATCTCCAGAATCGTCATCCGAACCCATGCAGATTGTCGCCAGAGGGACACTTCGGCTCCAAGTTTGTTAGTGTCGTTGTTACAGGTAAAAGCTGCCTTTCGCTTTATTTTACTGCCTTGTATCTTGTTTCATTTAATTAACATTGATGAACGCTAACATTTCTATACAGAGATATATAATTATGTACAATGTAGATATTTTCTTTGCGAGTCTTTTACTTTAGCTTCAGCCTCTGTCTTTTCGCTCATCTTCTACAGACCTGTGACACGTTATCACACCCACACTATCATCATGCAGCACAGTGCGTTTTCATTGGTTGGACCATCTGTAATGGAATGATCTCTTTTCCGAGCTTCATACCCATTCTTAGGACCTTTCTAGTTCTTCTTACGATCCACTCAAGACTTTGTCTTTGACCGGGCCTGGTCTGCAGCGCCTAGGAATAGATATCTAGATAGGGTGCTATATAAATTCAATAGATAGATGGATAGGATTATCCGGATGCTAACTTTAATTATCTAACATCAGTTCGCCAGAAGAGCTGTCTAACCGCAAAACATGGCCATGATATGTTTAGGAATTATCAAGTTGTGTTTCTCTATTTTGCTATTTACTGATTTAATCAAGCCATTTTGTCTGCATTTTATTTATTCACACATTTCTATACCACCCCTTCAAGTTCACTACTACTCAGTAGGCGGTCCCGACTATAACCTGGACGCGTGTCGGAGTTAACACGCGTGAAGCGCCACGATCAACTGTGAATGAAGGACTTGCTCAAGGTCCCTACGTGTGTCATGGGTCTGAATCGAACCTGTGACCCTTTGGACACTAGGCATCAACTATTCCACTGCTCCATAATGCCACACTGCATGTTCTAGCTATGTCAAATGTGTTCTATTTTAACGGATCAAGCGGATCTGTTTTGTCCACAGGGGATTCAAAGAATCAAATTCACTTTGACGGATATCAGGTATCAAATCAGTGCATGGCCCTCGTTCGCGATGACTGCTTAGTACCGACAAAAGATGCGTCCGAACTAGGTTACGTCAAGGAGTCGACGAACGAGCAGTATGTCCCGGATGTCTTTTACAAGGTTGGAATCATTATTTTAAAAATTGGTCTCATTACAGGGTATAGTGGTGTAATAGCACAGTGGACCTTCGATTGAGAGGTTAAAGGTTCAAATCCCTGCCAGAGCAGAAATTTTCATTCCACCTGTACTGAACTCATTGCCAACACAGTTATGGTGAATGAACTGATTGAACACTGTCAGTGGGAAGGTGGGATGACGAAGGAGGGGACTGGCCTCATTTTCAGAGACTTGGAAAAGGAAGTTACTAGCTCTTCATACTCATGATACTATAAGTGACTGATCTTTTCTTATTATATGCAAGGTTGTGGCTTGAATTGTCCAGGTCTTGCTACATGAATGTTTTAACTCTTATAACCTCGTGTTATAATTGTTTAAAAGAATTGGAACTTATTCCAATTCTATCGAGTGTTTAAGAGTCGATATGGCTCCCTCTGTCTAATTTAATAATCCTAACTTTCATGACCTTTATAGCGCTATAATATTCCTATGTACCCACGACTTCCTTTCCCGTGTCTCACCTGTTATTATTCTTGTTAAATTTTGTTGGGTATCACACCTGTCTACAAATTACTTTCTAATTAATCTTAAAATAATAAATTCAAGGTATTAAACGCTTATTTCCATTCTTATAACATTAATCAATACTTTCCGTTATTTAAAACATTATTTTGAATATCATAAGATAAAATTTGAATAGATTTTAGACCAACGTGGTCTTTATCATCCCTACCTTGACCTGTCCCATATTAAAAAAGAAAAAAAAGAGATGTTACACTCTCTCTTATAACCTCAAAGAGGTAAAGCTAGCAGTACTGTAGAAACCCAGGGCCCAGCCGAATAATTCCTAGCAGTCGCCTGACTCAACTCTCCCGTCTATAGGACAAGGGCACAAGAGCTGATTCCTATCAAATCTAAACAGCCAATAGAAAATGGGCAAAGGCAAAATTTAAAAAAAAAACAAAGACAGGATAAAAACAAAAGATGAGGTGTCAATCGATGGGTAAATGCGACCAGCAGAACAATGTAGATTTGTAAATGAATATGAATTAGTTATAGGATCTGAGCGGCTACCCTCCCTACTTTCTCCAGGCTTGGGACTGGCACGGCAACAGCAACGACTAAAATCCTGTCGACTGCTTGCTTCCCCTATTCGAAGTATCCCTTTAACTACTGTTTCTTTGCAATGGCTCACTGTTGGTTGTACAGAGTAAATAATGTACGGATTGCTCTCCTTTAAAAATCCACACAGCCAATCGATTCATACAACAGATTTCGCCGAGCAATCATCAGTGACGAACTTGCTCACAGCTGTTAACACAGTATCCATTTGTATAAGTCTCGAACCAGTGTTTTACCCATTTGTATACCTTGATTCTGATAAATGTAAATTTTCAGGAACCTTCTCAAATACTGTGAAGCGATAAAAGAGCACCAAATTGAGAACTGTCTTTTGAAGTTGTTTAGTAGAATTTCTATTTTCATCACAGGTCACGGACAGTTATGGCAACGAGGTGACACAGCTGGCCCGACCCCTACCAGTCGAATACCTCCTGGTTGATATGGCGGTGGCATTTCCAAAGGAGCTGGCATTCACGTTCTTTGCCTCAGATTCCATTCATCCATTCTCCATCGAACATCGTGAAGGGATAGGCGAGACACAGGTTGGTGATTGTTAATCATTATTATTATGGAAGTTCTATATAGCTCCCCTTAAATTCTGTCTGCTCAGAAGTGCTCTTGGACCAACCTTAATCGAATGCTTATGCACAACAGCTCAATAGCCTCTGATTAGGTTGTACTGAAAGAGGCGCTTTATAAATATATGAATAGAATAGAATAGCTCTTTATGACTTTTAAAATTCAAATCAAAGACCAATTTCCTAGCTTTTAGAAAGAATGTACCGGTATTGTAAATTTCGACGAGAAAGCCTTCTTCGTCAGTGACTACCTGGTTGCTGTTTACTAGAAGATATTTGTGGGTTAATGATGATTAGCTTTGTAGGGAAACGCTGTAATGGATCCTTTGGCAATTATCTTTGAAATGTAATGAATTCATATTCATAACTACAATTAGGACTCAGGAGATTGACATAGTGTGAACACCATTGTGATTTTTTAACAAATTACAATTACAGGTGTTATATGTGTTGCCTAGTTCAATAGACACTCAGCGATACTCACTCATATCTGTATTAGGCATTCTGAACGTGTTGCTGTGTCTGGTATATCTCGAAGCCTCACTGAACATTCTTTATTGCTTTAGTGGTGACAGTGTTCTAGAAGTGACTTGGAACTAATGCAGTTCTGTTTTCCGAAGGCGTTATATGACTTTGATTCAAGCATTTTGGTTTGAAAAAGTTTCTCAGGCATCTTAAGAAACTTCTGCATGCGCACATAACTGAGCGAGCCCTTGGTTAAGGCCCTTAGTTAAGTGTTTACTAGTTTTATTGATGCCCGGCAAGCTAACAGGTTACCTGTCATCACCAACTAAGCGTTGTGAAAGGCCCCTTCCAGCGACACATTTTGTCCCTTCTTCAAGTTCTGGGCCTTTTGTTTTCCTCAGACCGTCGTTGTAAATGTCACATGAAAATAAAATATCTGTACACATAACTGCATAATTGTCATTGTCACATTTACTTTTGCCTGGAAGCAATAAACGAATTGAATTGAATCTTGTTACTGTGAACAATGTCTGAATAGTTAGTAATGTTACAGTGAATCATGGATATAATAAGTTAGATGAAAACACAAATAAAGGTTCATTCTATTCTTCTTAAGTGACTACTGGGACACCAGTCGGCCCTGAAATTAAAAACTCACTGATTCAGCGGCCTTTTTCGGCTGACTCCGGTCGCCCTCTCAGTTTTTAAGTAGTTAAGACCTGGTGCCTCTGTCTCAAACTGCTACTGCCCAGCAACATCATGCCTATGCATCTGTTGGTCCTTTGCTCTGGAAAGACCTACCTACCTTCATTTACTTGTTCCATGATCTGAACTTGGAGAAAAACGGTATCTGCCCGATGTCTTAAGCATTTCTCACGGGGCTCAATACACTGGGAGCGGCGCCTCTGAAAGAGAAGTCTGTTAATACAATACAATATTATTTTACAATGAACCGATATTATTTTCAGAACCTTTTGTGACGTCGTACTCTTCTGTTGCAGGAATTCACTGGATTTGCTGAGTATCTGACGCAGTTCGAGGGTGCTAGGCCAATGCACATGTTTTGTGATCTACATCTACTTACATACCTAGCTTCATGCGACATGCTCCCACTGAAGGTAATACTCGGTGTCTGGAAATGTTTGTGTTCAGGCCTGTATTAGAGTCGACGCTCGCTTCATAGAAGAAAAACGAGAGCTGGTGCTGAGGCAGCCTGGGTATGCGGTGTTAGTGACTGCTTAACTTCGACTTAGGTATGTGGATGGCCATTCCCCTCCCTCACCTGCTGATCATTTATTATTTTGCAGTCATGTACAGTTGTACACACCACAACCGAGATGGTTATGGGTACAGTGGAATCAGAAATTCAGATTTCTGCCACTGTGGGGTTTGAACTTCTAACCTCTCGATTGAAAGTCCAGCGTGCTATCGATTAGACTATGGCACACTCCCATGTACTACATAGCTGAATTCAAGCTGTACGATTTATGATTTATATGATAACTAAAGTTGGAGTATTCAGCAATGATTGCAAGCCCTCTGATCCCTATAATTATATGTTTAAGATAGACCCAGAATATAAAGCATGCATACAAGAAATAAACAAATTATTATTAGTTTAAACTCTTGGCTGCCAATACATCAATGGTACAAAAATGCACTGGGTGCCAACAGGCAAGATGCATGTGTATCATAGTTGTTTTTACTTATGTATGCACATATGCCTATATGTATGTATGCATACATGCTTGCATATGTAAGTGTGTATATATTCATGTGTGGTTATGTTTGTATATATGTATATATATGTATACGTCATTATAATACATACATATTGCATATATACGCGTATAATAACTATAACATGGATCTGATAGTTACCACTCAGACTGTACAACATCTACCTAATATTGTCCAATGAGTCTTCCAAATCAGTTCCAGTTCCATTCCCACTAATGCTAATCGACTCGCCTTGAGATCGGATCTAAGATTGCCGTCTAATTCACTACTACAATTGCCATCTTCTAGCATAGGTCTACGAAGCACTTGAACTTAGGTAAACCTCTTTGCAGTCTTGTAAACTGTTATAAACTATCACGAATTGTCAAAAATAGTTATAACGGAAAGTAAGACTAACCAACCCCTCTACTGTGTGTCCCAGGTTTCCCCGAGCAAATGGCGAATTTTTTGTGTGAAAAGCTCCAAAACTGTGGGAAATGAATCCCGGTCAAACAGACACACACACACAGAATCTTCTCTTTATTTATTTAGATTTGGCATTATTAATCGTGGACATTCATCTGTTCACAGGATTTACGTTGGAAGTATAAATTTTGACGTGAGAGAAGATACGATACGCTTAGCCTTCCAGCCATTTGGTCCAATACGCAATGTCAGTCTATCGTGGGATGCACTGGCCAACAAGCACAAAGGATTTGCATTTGTTGAATACGATGTTCCGGAAGCAGCTACTCTCGCGCTAGAACAGATGAACGGAGTTCTTTTAAGTGGCAGAAATATCAAGGTGTTCTTCATCATCTCTATCTCTCTGTCTTGCCATTAGTTTGTCTTGTGCTTATCTCTCTATCTCAATCATTTGCATCTTGACTTAGATCCTCGAAGGTTCGTAGAAAGTCTTCAGTCTTTCTCTGTGTTCTTGTTACTGTCTTCCTGTATTCTCTCTCATTTCAACATATTTAACATTACTGTAATTATTTAATCAAGTTTGAATTTTCTTGGAAGCTAGTTCAAGGTTCCTCTGCCTATCAGGCGATAATGTTTCTAATTTTTGTTGTATTACCCTAATTATGATGATCTGGATCAATATTGTAAAAATTGAGACAAATTGGATCAGTGATATTGGCAAAATAGCAAAGTGTCTGTAGGGTTTATGTTGACTTATACTTGCATATGCATTATGTTACAGCAAAATCAAAACATTTACTAGTGTAGTTTTTATAGTTTTGGGTAGGTTGTTACTTAATTTGGGTAGGTTGTTACTTAATTTTCACTGTTTAGAAGAAGTGTAAACAAAGCATTCATAATTTCAGAGTATTGTGAATTGTATTTCTGTAGGTTGGTCGTCCGAGCAATATGCCTCAAGCTCAACCTATTGTCGAAAAACTCATGGAAGAGGCCAAACCGTACAATCGCATCTACGTTGCTTCCATTCATACAGATCTCTGTGAAATTGATGTTCAGAGGTTATTTCTGCATTTCTGGTCTCTAACAGCATATGATGCATTGAAATCATTCAATGTTTGATACCAAAAGAGCAGAATATTGTCATGGAAAATGCTCGTCATTGACCTTGACTAAGGAAGCCAGTGTCGTCGGGCAATTCTTACTCGCGCGCTGCCATCATTGGCATACAAGGTCCACTCATAAAATGTTCATGTGAGCATGAGCATACAACCCTAAAGAGCATTGCATAATGAGGTCCTCACATAAATATTCATGTGAGCCTGAGCATGAGATATTATGACATAGCAGATGAAAATTTCTGCTACAATATGAACATTACTTCATCATGCTCCCAATTCTAACCATATGTGACCTCGGCCGAGAGAAGGTACCACTTGTCGCTAATGGACTTATTGCCAGTTTCCAACACCTGATACTGTA
>JAQFXW010005231.1:0-10530 GCA_034693945.1 Dendrobaena attemsi
AAAATAAATAATGCAAAAATAAATTTAATAATGCAGATATTTCTTTTAGGGAGAATAGGTTGAAAAATATGTGTAGGCCCTAATGACCAATGAGGTCACTAGTTTCCTAGGACGTGGAAAACACCCCCCCCCCCGAAATAAAATTCTGGCAACGGCGTTGCGATGACTATAGGCGTAGTAGAAAATGCACCATACTTTACTTGTGTAAACCATACTAGCAATTCTATAACAGTTGATGAACCATTCTAAGTCCAATTCTATAATAATAACCCTGACAAATCTTCCCCGATTTATGAAAATTATACATTATAAACAGTTTCCCCCTGTTTTCCACTGGGCGCACTTGCGCGCTCTTGGTATAGGGATAGACGCCCCTGTGAATGAGTAAATCAATTTTCATCAGTTAGCCTACTGATCAGCGTACGTGACAAACATGAACAGTTGAACATCAGTTAAAATGTTTTGTAGGCTACTTGACACGATAATTGAGACCAGAATGCATGTCCGACTTTCACTAAGTCTTGCATAATTCAATGTAGGCCTATACGATGGATTTAGGTGCGCAAGAGCACGCGATCGCAATAATAGCAATTGACAACACAAGTGCAGTTGAAGCTGATGTCTCTTTTCATCATAATATAAACTGGTTGAATCCAAACCTCAAGAAGCCGACGGAAACTTGGAACTGTCCGCAGTACTACCGCAAACATAAGCCAACTGTTCAGCCACTTTTGTCGGAGGTAAGTGGAAGGCAGGCCTACTTAAGGTAATCGTCATAGACTTTAACGCCAGTAATTGTAGTGCAGTGTAAAGGCTTTATGTTACCTGCTTTCCATTGATGGTTCTGTTCTCGTTGGTGAAGTTCGTCAGTGCAATAACGATTTGGTAGCTGCTCATGTTTGGTGATAACTTGAAATATGTGTGCTGACTTATACTACCAGCGACTGCAATTCTCTGTCAGAAAGAAGAGTCAGAATATAACATGAATTGATTATGATATTACAGTCACCTGCTATGAATTCATCATAATCGACATACGCCTGATCTATTCACGCACGTCGTGTCATTAATTTTTAATTTCTTACCTTGAAATCCGATTCTTCTGTCGACTATTTATTTACTCGAGTATGAAGAAAATCGGAATTTAATGTATTTTCAGAAGACGACTCATTCTTACAGTTGCTAGATTGTCACTATGTTATCAATGTAGGCCTATGCCCAATTTCTAGCAAAGTCCATGATTGTCAGGCTATATGTGATGCAATTACAGACTCCAGCAAAAATAATTGAATTAATCCTAATGTTGGCCTATTGAATCTTGTGTAGGCCTACCTAACTTCATCAAATTTTCAGCATGTCTGAATTACAGCAATAAGCGAGAAACGGTAATTAGTCAAGGTACCTGCCTGCATCCTATTGCATGGTGGCACGTAAAATTCGCCCAGGACAAATTCGCCCGTCGAAATCACCCCGTCATATGCGCCCCGACAATAATTTATCGCCACAAAGAATCCCGTCAATTGCGCCCGGAAAACACCGACATTATGCTCTCCAACATACATAAGCGCAACATCAAAGGATTTCCCGACTTTAGGGCGCCGTCTTATGGCAAGCTATCAAAAGGATGGAGCTATTTAAAAAGTGCAAGACATCAAAGGGAAAAAATTAGTTAAAGAGCGACATCTCGATGGCGTGCGCAGACAGCCATCCTCTAAAGACAATAAATAAGTATGTCCAGTTGAGTGGACGACTCCAGGCTGTGACGGCTACATACGACTCGGTTCCACTCAGAGAGGTGAATACATTGACCAACTTGGTTCCACTGCTCGACTTGCTCGGCGGAATAAGCCACACCATCGACAACTAAGATTTTTCGAAATCTATATCAAGCTCCAAACTTTTGAAACTTTTCTAAATAATAACAATTCCTACTGACATTTCCTAGTAACAGGACAGTCGTTTTTCTTATAGACGCAATTTTAAGGCGTTTAGCGATGACGGACTTACTTCGGCTACTTTAAAGAACACAAGTAAAGACAGGTTTATATTTCAGTAAGCTAACTGTGTTTTACGTTTTATTTTACGATTAAATCATAGTGTCATCTTTTGCAATTGCGTTTGGTTGAAATCTTGGCGCATAATTATGTCGGGGCGCATTTTAAGGTGTAGGCCTACGCTGTACCCTATTGCATAAATCACAGTTACGACTTTTCAGGTTCTTTACACTGATGTGTTTGGGTAGTAGCCTATCACTATCAGCAACTTCAAAGGACATTTTGTAAGATGAAATTGTAGAGCAGTGGTTCTCACACAAGCATTTTTGCAATTATTATTAGTACAATGAAACACTTCAAGCCCTGTTGTTACTGTTTGACAGTGTTAGATTATTATGTACTCCAGAGACGGACTGGGCTGAGAATTTCTACTGGGAAACAGCCAGCCTACTCGAAGGGCTCGCAGTGTGGCGGGTTATGCGCACCACGCAGCTAGAGGTGTATTCGGGGTCAAAAGGTGATCAGAAAACTGGAAATGTAAGTCACTCGCACAAGCTGATAATTTTCAACGTCATCAGCAGATAATGTTGACTTACCTCCATCGGCATGTTGGACAGAGCAGTGAAGTCAATTCTGTGACGGATGGTAACGTTGAACATTGCCTTGAATCGCGGTTCGTCGTAATTTGGAAAAACGGATCGAGAGGAAATTGGACCGAAATCGCTCACAAACAGCCACGGACTGCTCGCAAACAATTCAATTCAATTCAATTCAATATTCTTTCTTTATTGCAACCAGCGACAACAACGAAATCTTAACATAATAACTTCAAAACAAACAACAGTTGTGGTCACAATAGGACAGCCCAGAAAGGATCGGCGATCCCGCTAAGTAGGGCTACCCTGGGTGATAAGAATTGAGCATATAAGCAGCGGGCTAGTATTAGCGGTAGTAAAGGACGCAAAAAGTCAACATAATCATAATAGAATAAGAAGACTAATAAGTTACAATCAAATACTGTAATCATAATAATTAATAGATTAGTACTATTCAAAGGAACTAAGCTCCACCTCAGCTCATCTGCCGGATTATTCTGTGTATGATCCATCTGACAATGGTCATCTGTACAGTTGGCGCTCTTCATCCCTCTTGGCACACAAATTTCCAAAACCTGACCAAATTAGCCCTGAGAACCATAGATTGTGAATGCAAACTTCGAACGAGTTTTTCTGCATTTATAAAATCAAGCCGACCAGTGACCAGCTTCACCTTCAATAATTTATTGTATTTTAAACAAGTCAAACAAGCCGAAGATATCCTTCTGGATATAGGATGACCATAGGCTATTTGGTATGCGTTCATCTCTGAGTAGAGAACTGGAAAGTGCTACAAAACCGTAGATTAGCGGGCGTATCATCATTATTCTCTTCGTTAAGAGTAAGAGAAATAAATTAAATTTCATTGCTCTTGTTTCTATTAGTGTATGATTAGGCTGAATATATAATAATAATTATGTTCATATCTATCATTCAAAAATATGATTCTGCTGAACGATTTTATGTAGGCTAGCCCACAAGAAATCTGTGTCCTACTGATTTGGCATTTACTAACCTCTGGTAATATGCGCGTCCGGGATAAAAGATGCTATACATGGGAGAACACTTGAAGACGGGACCTGTTACGAGAGTGAAGTTCCCCGTGAAATCGTAGTATAGTTTGGCTCTTCCAACTGGCAGCGGTTCCCTAGTTTTAATCACGTAGTATTCGGTTGCATTCCCCGCATAGAAGTATTGGTGTCTCACCTCAACTCCACTGCTGTTAAACACCCTGCGATCGTTGATGGTAAGCTCCTTACTGCAGTGAACGATGAACGTGTCCGTTTCTTTGAGAATGTTTATATAAATATTCACGCCTCCGTAGAAAACTGTCTGGTTCATGAAGATACGTGGATCAATTTCGAAATCGTATTTAATCGGTTCAGTGGTATCCGGCAGAAAGGGATCCTGCCACGGTCCGGGTTCGTTGCTCATCTCCGGGGCTGCTCGGGAGAAAGCCTTGATTGAGTCGATGCAGAAAGAGGCGGCAAAGATGGCAACCAGCATGTACCGCATTCTGGTGCAGAGTTTAAAACCTAAGAGAATTGAGAGAGAAACTTGAGGACACCAATGTACAATTATTTTTTATAACCTGCTGTTCATGTACGTTTAGGTTCAAATTACATAGGCCTGAACACTGATGTTTTACGCCTGCATCTTGGCGTCGACTGCAAGGAATGCCTGTAACCGTCATCGTAATGATCCCTTGGTCGCCGCGAGAACTCAACAATTGAGCTCTCGCGAGATCATACCGAAATTATTTTGTTGGGAGCTCTATTTCGATTAGTATTTTATTTATTTATTTACGCATTTCTGTACCGCCCCTTTAAGTCCTCTACTACTCAGAGGCGGTAAATTAAGTAATTACTTATTCATTCACTTCTTTGGACTTTTCAGCAGTTTGAGAATACCGTTGTATTCCGAAGAAGTACATGTAGCCTACTCGAAGAGTGATAGCCTACTCGTGTATGGGAAATTGGATTAGCGGACAATGGAACGTTCTATTAATTTTGTGCTTTACTTTACTGGATCGGTCTTACAGAGTGAGCTTCTGGATATCGAGCTGATTGAGTCTTAATTATTGCTTTGTTTCAACCGACTTAGTAGAGGTTTATAATTTGAGCTCCAATGTAAAAGAAAAACTTCCTCAATGATGATAGCGATATTATTTTCATGCCCTGACGTTGGTAGGTTCGTTGACTTTCTTGCCACTCGGTGCATGAGTGAGGTGGTTTCCTCACTTTCCTATTGCCTATATTCCTACCTCAATGACAATAATATTATTGAAGGTCGGCGACTTCTCCAACATCGGTATGGAATTATTTTTATACCAGGGTGTCAAAGATCCCTTGGGTTTCAGAAAAATTGCTTAGGAGTAGGAAATTATTTTTTCCCAGAGTCAGGCCTAAGCTTGTACACAGCTCGCGGAAGTGTGGACCGCGGCTGAATTAGTCGCCAGAGAAAAAGAAGTCAAACATTTACAATTTTGAAGGTCATTCAAAGAACTCATGAGTTTTGAATGGTTTCATAAATCAGGAGACACAGATTGAGACAAGCAGACAGACAGAGCTTGAACTACACACAAAAGCGCTAATCGGTTCCATTTCTTAATTTCCTTGGTTCAATAGGGCCTATACGGCTGCACTTCGAACCTGCGATCAATTTTGATTGACAAAACACATAATGCGCCTCTAGACCATAGCATAACCTGGTTGTTATATAGTTACCGGTACCTTTTACCACCAATTCTTCTGGACTGGTTTCTGATGATTCTCCGAAGCCGGAATCTGTTCGTCTGTTCGTCACACGTTGATGTGATACGGATTTGTAATGGGTAGCCACCCGGTATATAAGGTAATTCAGTGGGTTTCAGATTAATTGGACTGCTAGAAGAACGTCAGAATTCTTGCGCCTGAGTCGCAAACGCAAGCAGTATACAAGCAATCTATTCTCTTGACTGTCAATGTAAACAAGAACTCAGAGAGATGTTCTTTCGAATTTGACGAACACGTTGTTGTGAGGCGATGTCAGATAAGGCGACGTAACTGTCTAGTGGAGTATTTGTCTAAGAAATGTCTATGCACAAACGGCGGAACACCTGTGCAGCAACGTCGGTTTTCAAGCGTTTGCACATGCATTCCATCACATCATACTAGTAATAGCACAGCCCGTGATCTAAGTAGGGTCTATGATGTATTGAACTGTAGTTATAAATTAATATAAAACAAAGATAGTGGTTCAAAGACCATATGCTGGGTGTTTGGATAGTTTCCCTACAGACAACCAGATTTTAGGCGCGACTTATAGGCCTAACTAAAATGTTTTATATATTATAGGCCCTTGGCGCCAGCTGAGACGAATACCCACGGGACCACGGGAGAACAACGCAGCCGATGCTAACTAAGTCTTCAGGTCCAACTATGCATCTGTATAACTTCGGTCCATAGAGCTGTACATGAACGGTAATACCGTACAGGTCAATCTCCAAAGCTAACAGTTAGGCCTAGCCGACACCAACTGGGCTTTGTTAGTCATGACAATTGGATGGAATAATTCTGATTCACGTGGTGAACCGGCCATGGTTGAGTTTTCACATTTACCGCTTGATGCTTATCTTGATAAATAGGGAAATTTCATTTTCGCCTTTAAGAAAGCAGACATGATATATGGTCTACCACTCAATCAATAAATCAGTTAAAATTTCGGATAGGCGGCGATTATTACACTTGCTCAAGTTCCTTATGCAGTGGTTGGAGGTGGATTCGAACCCGTGGTCGTTCGTACGCAGTGCACCAAACTACGCCACTACACGCCACTCCCCATCAATTAAAGGATGCTTGAGTTACGAGTTGTTCGTAGCTGATTGATCGCTTAGTCCCCTCTCAATAGAACCTATGATATGTCGAATTTGATTGACATCAAATTCCGTCAGTTTCACCCTGTATAGGCTAGTAGTAGGGGAATTCGGAGTGTTTGGGATTAATTGAACTGCCAGAAAACATCTGGATTCTTGTGCTAGAGTGGAAACGCCAGCCGTATACACACCATCCATTCTCTTGACAAGAACTGAAAATAAGAACTCAGAGAGATTGTGCTGTCGAACTTGACGTAGGTCTACATGTCGTTGTCTGCTAGGGGGCCAGTCTCAAGACGAGGAGGTAGCCGAGCTGACGACGAGGATGAGCCACATTCTGACGCTGAGGTATAATTAAGGGACTAATCCTTGAAGAAGGGTCTAGAACATTGTATTGCACGCTGGCACCAAAATGTCTACGACCCGAGTTTAGTTCAGGAAAGACCCGTTGTTCAGGTCGACTTCTCGCTAGACTGCATTGTAAATTTGAGATGTAGATCCAACAATGGGTCGGGCGCCGTGCTGCCAACAGTTAAATTAGACTCCTCTAATAACCATATCGTTTGTTCGTAAAATGTATAGGCCACTGCAGTCTTCCCGTTTGAGTTGTTAATAAAAGAAGATTGTTATTATTATCATTGCTGTCTCTTTTTGGGACTGGTTCTATATGCCCTAGGAGATAATTATAGTTTTGAGAACCTTCGTTTAATTTCGAATCAAGCTACGTCCATATCGCGTAAACCCCCCCACCCCGAATGTTGTCAAATCCCTACTATGTTGTCAACTCCCAGTATTTAATCGCTTCTGGGGTGAATCAAGTAACTTGGAAGAGCACTTACTTCACCTCACAAGTTTAGATGATGCCATTTATTAGTCGTATTTGGACGATTTGTCTTATTTTCTTTCACTGTGCAGGCAGTTAAAACATTCTACTTTACACTAACGACACCACAAAGTGTTTAACCCCGATATTTCTGGAGGGGTAAATGCTGATTATGGAGAAATTTTCCCCAGATACGGTCAAAGGTGGATATTTCCTTCTGCAATTAACTTACTTATAGGCCTAGTTTGTATCTGCCATTAATCGATTCTACCCCATAATGAATCTTTAGTCCAATTTCCCCTACTATATTTGAGGAAAGTAGTTTGCTGACAACTTCTAGTTGAGGTTACTTTTTCAAAGCAAACATGTTTGGTTGTACCCTCCTGCTCTTCGATGACTCTGGCATGACGTCTCTGAAGCAGAAGTGGTGAACGGTGAAATTTCTCCCAAACTACGACAATACGTTATTCAAATCGTGTCTATTATAAGACTAGCTATAACCCGTCAAGAATGACGTGAATTTTAACAATACGTAACGATAAATTGTACCTTAAAATCTGCAAAATCCGAATGCTTCGTAGCGAACGCGCCCGTGGCTATTAATAGTTCGTTATCGTTAGACACTGTTACACCGACGATTAAGCGAAGTATGAATATTGATCAGAGGTTTTGCTCTTCATAATGTGGATGGAAACACTTGCAGGCCTACGGTATCTTCTTTGTCTTCCTTCAACTTTCTGTCTCTCAAAGTTACGTCAGCATTCATTAAGAATCCCAATTTATCATTTGTTTCATTTATTGACACATTTCTATACCGGCCCTTCAAGTCCACTACTACTGCAGCCAGGAGGTGTGTCGAAGTCTGCACGCCGAACAATTGTGAGTGAAGGACTTGCTCAACAATGCTCAAGGTCCCTGGATGTGGGTTGGGTCTGAATCGAATCCGAATTGTGTGTCATATTGAGAAATGGAGGAATACAGACCAGATATGCACGCATACATTCAGAAATACATAGACCTACAGTCAATCAGATAGACAGACACTCGTGCTCTGAACCAAGCCTCACAGCCTCCCTCGCCAATGCAACTCCCAAATTGAATACGCCAACGATCACTGCCTCCCAACTCTCCTTAACCGTAATCGCGTTAGGTAGAGGTCATAAATCCGTCCGACCGTCTGCCTCGGTGCCATCTCCCTGACCCTTCTTCCCAGGGGCTTCTGTCCCTATACCAAGCGGGTTCACTTGCACCCAATGGAAAACATGGGGAATCGCTTTTCATAATTTGTGTAACATTTTCTATATTTACAAAATGTAATTTTCAGCTATAAGGGGAGAACGACTAGTGGGAGAGGTAAAAGTGGAATCGTGAGTCCGGTTGCTTGGAAGGGATATGAGCCTCTGCTTCTTCCGTCTGTAGTTTTTTTTAAATTTATTTTTATTTATTTTCGCATTTCTATACCGCCACTTCAAGTCCACTACTACTCAGAGGCGGACCAGACTACAGCCCCAAGGAGTGTCGGAATTTTCACGCCGAAGCGCCACGAGCAACTGTACATGAAGGACTTCCTCAAGGTTCCTGAGGCTCGGGTCTGAATCGAACCCGCGACCCTTCGGACGCAAGGCATCGACTATCCCATTGCTCCACACTCGTCCAATTTGCTAGCCCGAGATGTTAAATCTCTGAGTGTTGGCAAGCATCGGGTTCGTACTCGGTACCATGCAAACACGCCGCCGACGCGCTACCAATGTAGCTAATTGGGTTAGTGTCCGTGAAATACTTGAGCGTGTAATCGACTCGCCCAATCCGTGTCTGCGAAACCGGAGGGCGACAGGATGGACAATGTCTCTCTGACCGTCCATTCGTCTGTCTCAGTTCGTCTACATCCAGGAAAAGTCTTCTTTAGCTTCTAATCGACTGACCCTGACTCTGGGCGATCCATCGCTCTGTCTCAGCCTGCGTCAGACGAAGCAAATTTCAATCTCATTAGGGTCTATCTCACAGGGCACGGCAGTCAGGGACTTTTATCCCCCCGACGCAGCCGGGAACAAAAATCCATGATTTTCCATTTTCTCCCCTAAAAAAAGTCTTCCATCCAATCCGACCAGTCTTCCCCCTATTTCTGAAAATTATAGGGGCTTACATTACAAAATATTCCCTCTGGTTTTCTTCCATTGGGTGCACTTGCACCCGCTTGGTATAGGGATAGGAGCCACTGACGGCAATTATAGGTCTAAATACTTTAATGCGCCACAAAGGCAGAAACACAAATTCTACAGTTTACCAGCAACACAGAAACAAAACAAGACGTTGAACAAGAAGAAAGCCAGGCATACAAACTACGAAGTTATGGAGCTATAAGTCTAACGAAGCTCTAATCCTGCTCTTAAGGTGTTTGGAATTGTCGTGGAGAATCATGTCATTTCCATGGTTTCAGGCTCAGCTCAGATTCTAAGGTCTCAAACCAAAATTTTGTCAAGTATCTGATTAGTATGTCAACTTGACAAATGAAAACTATGTAATTTTCCTTCTATTTCAGCTATGCCAGTTACACCCAGCTTGCTTGACACTTGGTTCTTTGCATGGTGTTTCGTTTTTATTCGGTTTTAATATATTGCGGGATTATTTGCCCAGCTGAAAACGACCTGATCTACCGATGGAAACGACTTTCAAGAACCGACTTTGATTTATTTGTATTACAGTAAAAAGGACATTGGTAATATCTTCATTCATTCTCAACTCACAGTAACACATCGTGTTATGATTACAATCACAGTACGAATGAACCATACGGTCGCTAGTGTAACAGGAGTCAAATTTAGCCGTTTGCTGCAGTGCGAGGCGCCCAATTCATTATAGGGGCCTACATATCAATCTGCAGCGCTACCGCCAAGCTAATGGAGGCAAAGTCGACCTGAAGGGGTCTTCTTGTCTGAAGCAAAAGGTAAGGTTCGTAAGCTCTTCCCGCCAGCGCTTGGTCCATATATCTCACCGCTTGAGCCGAGAGCAATAATTCGTGAGTGAATGAATTACTCAAGGTCCCTACGATGTGGATTTGAACCTGGAACGCTACGGCTACAAGGCATCGAACAACTACACCACAACTGACCATATTATAGTGACGGTGACCGGACAAAATGTCCCCGGATAAAAAGTCCCGGACAAAAAGTCCCAATCATTTACAGCCACATGCTCCAACTTCTTCGCTAAAATCAACATTTCCATCCGTGTCCAGCTTCTACTTTGTGATCAACATGTTCATTC
>JAQFXW010005232.1:0-10529 GCA_034693945.1 Dendrobaena attemsi
CGTATAACTCGTACTTGTAAACCAAAACGCGATTAGCGATTGGTCATTAAAGAATAATATTATTATTATTATTATTATTTGTTAACTGAGACAATTTTAAAACATCATAGTGTGTTGTCTTTTTTCATTAATGTTGTGGACATCTCTCTGCCTTCTTTTAAATTTTGTTTAATCAGCATTTTACCCTCTATTTCCTGACTGAGGTGCAGGGTAAAATGCTGATCAGTCAGCATTTACCAATCAGCATTTTACCCTATCCAATCAGCGAATCATCAAATCTGCATTTTACCCGTACCCCACTACAACATATCCCAGAATTCTCGATTTTTACTCATTAAGCCACGATCAAGCTATCCCAGCATGCATCTTTTTTATTATAATTTTATATAATGCTCAGCCAATGTGTGGTCAGCCCTTGCTCTTAATAAAGTTGGCAATTACTGGTGTACTGACTCTAAATTAGCAGGACCACGATAGGCTTGGGAGACAGGAGAGTGCTGCAGACTTAGTGCAGTCAATCCATCGGGTAGGTAGCGCCTATGTTGAGCTCTGAGGGGCACTTGTATAAATTGAGATTTACATTTTAACGGATTAGTCAATACGCAATGGGCTTAATTGTTATATCAAAGACAGTACACTAAGCCTTGGCCGCACGAGATTGGTTAGGGTCAGCTAGGGTTTGTGTCGTAGAATTATTTCCCCCGAATTATCCACGTAGGACAACACGATAAATGTGGGATCCCCGAAACAATTATGCAAAGTAAAGTAAGGAAATATAATTTGGCGACTGTGACCCAAGTTAAGTGCAGCTGCCAAGGAATTGGATAGAACAGTTGTACGACCTCACATGGGGGAACTAACTGATCTCCCTGAATTGTATACTCAATTGTTGTTGACATTTCTTCTTTCAGATCGAAATGGCCGGTGAGAAAGTTGACGCTGAACTGCAGGAGTTTCTGGCAATTGAACAGCAGAAGGCACAGTTCCAGGCACAGATTCACCACCTGACCGAGGTCTGCTGGGACATTTGCATCGACAAGCCACGTGACAAGATGGACGGCAGGACAGAAACGTGTATGACGAACTGCGTCGAGAGGTTCATAGATGTATCGCTAAACATCACCGGTCGTTTCCAGCAAATGCTACAGCGATCCGGGGCACAGTAGGATTATGGAAACTATTAGTGGAATTTAAGGATGCGGTTCACATGCAGGACAAGCGGGAAAAGACACAGCAGCCATGTGGAAGTTTTGTATCGACAGATTGTACGTAGACGCTGTTTGTTTTGTGGTGGGGTATGCAAGGGTGTGCCACACACACTGCTGAATGTATCTACGCGGAGATTATGTTTTCGTCTCGTTGTTAAAAAGATCGAATATCTCTCAAAACTGCAGTCGATTGTTGGTAGCTTCTTCTTTCAAACTACAATCAACAGCTGCGTGACAGACGACTACACTATGCCTTAACCGAGAACAATACAATTCTGCATGTACTAGTATTCCATAGGACACTGTTGGTGACTTTTTCCACTATCTGAACATTAGTTATTTAGTGATGTCTTTTTTGATGACCTTTAAACCCACCCTGGCTAGCGCAGGCACTGCAGCATTTTGAGAGGTACTTTATTATCCTACATAAAAGTACATTATAAAGCTCCTGCTTCACAGTCTAGTGCTTGTGAAATTCAATTTTCAGTGTGATGCACTGAAGCTTAAATCACACAACAGAACAAAGAAAACTCGTAAAGAAACGGGAACCAATTGACACTTGATAGACATCTATAACAACAGTTACATCACATGCAACAAAAACAAAACCACTGCAAACTGTTTTCAGCACCAATCCAATAACAACGACAGGACTAGATATTTTCGTATTCTGATGTTAGACTCGGAGAAGTGGCAGAATTAGAGCATGCTCAAGATAAGTATTAAGTACTGATAGCTTGCTGCATCGCAGGAGATTTCCATCTTGATGGTCAACATGTTGCCGCAAAATACGTCTTCACCCAGGATACCAGAGGTGACCAACCAAATTTTATCCAATTCAAAGTATTTTGATGGGGGTAAATCATTACAATTTACTACGAAACCGATGAATGAAAGTTCTCTCGGTCCCTGTAGTGTGAATATGAACTGTTGCACCAGTAAAGTATTCTAGCTGTGCAGCTGCAGGCTACCCTTGAGTTGCTCAATGCAGGGTAGAACTAGCCAGGAAAATGTTCCAGACTCGCTGTAAAAGCTGATCAATCCCACTTACAATAGTTATTTCCATTTACAGCAAGCAACATTTGTACATACAGTAGAAGCAAAAACATACTTGGCACATGCAGCGTCAATGCCCACTCGAGACTGAAAGTCTGCATTAATTGATGGCATATACAATACTAATCTAGGAAACATCTACAAACAAATTCCCAACTTCAACAATCGCTTGAATCCACAGACAGTCCTCATCGATAGAAGAGTCATTTGCTACAGCTACACTATGGCACCGAGATGATACAGCATACAAACCCGTTCAATTTTTATTGTACCGGTAGTTGTCGCAACAACTTCCACTTTCAAAAGACTGCAAGTCTGCAACTAATTTATCACTTAATCAATTTGTTCCATTACGTCTAAAAAATCTACACGAGTCATTTTGCTCTGTCTCTAGAAGCGTAACTGATACATTGAACATAAATGTAGTTGGCTAATCAAGAACTACATGGCTAAAATGATACAGAAATGACTGCACTTCACTAAACTACAAAGTTGGTACACTTTTGGACCAAGAAAAGCAATTGCTTAAGTTCTGTTAGATCCAGGGGCATCCATCCTGTGGGGGGGAGTGACGAAGCAGAAATCTTCATAGCCTTTTCAGGGAGGGAAATAATTTTTTCCGGTACTTTAATTGGAAAATATGTCAGTACAGTTACAATGTAACTGTTGATACTAATGACGAAAATTGGACGAATGACAAAAAGGTCATCAACTAAATGAAGGAGATGTATATCGACTTTTCAGACGAAAATTGGGCAAATGACTGAAAAAGCTCATCAACTAGATGTTAAGAGAACTGCCACATTAACTTTGCATCTGATTTTCAGTCAGATAATTGCAGAGGAAATGAAGAATTGTATGACAATTGGGGCTATTTAGGGGGGGACCATTTTCTTATGAAAATAAGGGGAATGCTTAGGGGGGATGGACACCCCTGTTTGGCTCTACTAAAAAGTAATTTGATTCTTGTATATAATAAAAGTTCTAATGGATCATAAATGCACAAGAAAACATATCTATACCGTAAACACCTATAAAAATCAAGCCTACATTGACTGCATATTTCTCACAAACTGTCTCCGGAATTTGTGTCACACGCTGCCAACATCAAGAGACCACATTGTAATGAACTTGTGTTTCATATGACCGATTTATAATAGTACTGTTCACCTGAAATAGATGCTTGCAAGAAACTGCCTTTAAAATGGCAAACATTATAAGAGATATTTCAGTGTGGCCTACACACACCAAAAAAAAAATACAGATGTCCTCTCAAAATTTGAACTGCAGCTATTCTGTCTTGATGATGAATGATGACTTTGTGCTATGAACGCAGTTGAAATTGAAAAACCTGCGAGAAAATCATTTGCAGAAATATTCTTCAGACAAAATAGTAATAGAACAAATGTGGCATAAAATTTCATTGAAGCTTCAGTGCTGTTTAGAAATTGCAACATTAGTAGTCTCACAATATGGCGACGCACAATGCAAAACCTGGTTTCCGAAATAAAATGGGCAACTGCCTAGCTCCAGTGCGATGTCATGTGAGCACACTGAGCAAATTTTATGTAATATGCTGTAATATATGCAGTTTTAACGTCATAACTCGTGCATGTACACGATAGTGTGACTTGTGTGGGCTCTATAATTACAATGGAAAAGTATTGGAACAAGTCGTACACTTCTGCTACCTAGCAAGTATGTAGGATCGCAAGTAATGCAAAGTGCTGGGCTGCAAATAATGAGTAGAATAGCCATGGGGCAGATTATTTTGATATTCTTTATATCAGAGGACTAAATACAAATTGAACTTTCAGTAATGTTTCTGTGTTAAATAGAGAAACCCAACAATTTTGTTAGATTTTCATCGCAAACTTCTGCACAAATTGTCACTTTTAAGCGAGGTGCAAGAAACGAGGCCAATTAATCATAGATGGAAAAGCGTTAACTGATTAAAATTTACATTACATATAGATGGACATCTTGTAAACTACCATACAGTTAGATTCAATTTCTGTTTTAACTTTTCATCATCGTAACTTCTATTTAAATTTTTTATCATCTGTTACTGCTATAGCATGTGACAAAATGGCCGACGGGACTCGTCAGTTTGAATTCAATAAATGAATATAAAATTAGCATCATTACAATGCACAAAGATGAATCACAATTAATGCCAAATACACAACAGAGAACAGATCTGCCAAACATAAACTCAAACACAATTGTTAATATCAGACACTCGCTATCCAACAGGGTCCATTTAAAGTACTCTAAGAATGCTCTGCTAATATCAGACACTTGCTAATCCAACGGGGTCCATTTAAAGTACTCTTAAGAGTGCTCTGTTAATATCAGACACTTACTAATCCAATGGGGTCCATTCAAAGTACTCTTAAGAGTGCTCTGTTAATATCAGACACTTACTAATCCAACAGGGTCTATTCAAAATACTCTAAGAATGCTCTGTTAATATCAGACACTAATCCAACGGGGTCCATTCAAAGTATTCCAAGAATGCTCTTGTTAATATCAGACACTTACTAATCCAACAGGGTCCATTTAAAGTACTCTAAGAATGCTAAGTTAATATCAGACTCTTACTAATCCAACAGGGTCCATTTAAAGTACTCTAAGAATGCTAAGTTAATATCACACACCAATGAACAATGAACAACGTCCACAGTTCTCTGGCTCAATGCATCAGACAACGGGAAGTATTACTTTGAGATGGAGTACAACGAAAGCGACATGGTAATTTGAAGAAAACTAATATTGCCAATATCATTTCACACAACACGACATCTCCAACATTTACAATGCCCGGTGCCCCACTCCATAATGACAAGACTTCAGCTCACGACAGAACCCAGCATGACCTTTTTAATTCACTCCCAGTTAATGTGGCAGTTGCGGCATCCCACCTAATGGAATTTACTGTTTTGTCTCCCCCCAAAAAAACAAAGCATACTGGCCAATATGTCACACAAAAGCTGCAATGTAATGCTAGATATCAACTTATGAGCACTATTTTAGCAAGTGGACTGAATTATACCCTGTGTCATAAACATGAACACCAATAATGCTGTGTTAATAATTCCATACTATACTTACCAGTTACATATTGCACAATCAGTCACTCACAACAAGACACCATTTCTACAGCACAGTTACATAGGTAAAACAACCAGAGCAAACACACACAATAATAGCAGTACAACAATCGCACGAAGAACCGAGAAATTTCACAAGATCCAAATGCATCACAGAAAACGTCTCAACCTGCACAAACAACACAATAAAGAAAATAAAACTGGACAGAATTCAGTAGAAAAGTTTTTTCCTGCAGAAATTCAGTAAAAATCTTGTTCGTCTCCTTTCAGATACAAAAAAGAAGATAAAATTATACGGCTTCCTATAGCAGAATTTCACAGAAGCTTCAAATTTAAATTGCACATGATTATCAAACAAGGCTGTGTTCTTTTGCTCCATGTATCTGGTGATTTATATAGCACTAGTTTTTTACAGCACGTAGTTCTGTTGCATCGTTGGCGAGACAGCTTCATCGGTTATATACAAGCATTTTGCCTAAAAGACTAAGGTTGGTATCATTAAAATTCAAATTGATTTCAAAAATATTTGGTAGGGCAAAAGAATGAAAATTTTGAGCAGAAAAATGTGGCCAATATCATACAATTTATCGCACTCTACAGAACTTGAGAGCAAATATCATGAATAGTTGTCAAAACAAGCGTTACATTGTGGAGCTCCTATCCGAAGTAACAACACTAACTGAACAAAACTTTGATGCAGCAAATAAAACGTTAGTCTAGTTATATACAAACGAATTAAATCGTTCTTAAAAATTTACAGTCAGACAAAGGAAACGTGTCGAGAGACAGACAGTATTGGCAGAAATACTGTGGCACCATAAAAAAATTATTTCCTCAAAGTATTTTGTAGCACACTCGTTTTCAAAACCATATTGTGCAGTCAAGTTCGTTCTAGCAACGTCGACAAACGCGCAGAAAATTGTTTCATGGACACCGTTGACTTTTTCAGTGGACCATTCAGCACCGTTGACCGCAGAGCATTTAGAACATCAAACGAGACTTCACGAGACTTCAGACATGAGACTTCAGAGATTGATGAACTTTTTCTGAGGGGTCGGAGTGTTGGGATTTAAAGATCTGTCAACTCTAAAACAAGTGAGAAACACATTTTCAGTTGACGCAACAATCTTCGTCCATTAACATTCAAACTGACAAAAAGTAGTACGAATGAATGAGATCACATGTTATTTTTGCATTTACAGAACCTCAACATACATAAAGCTCTGTGAGTGGCATCGCATGGAAAATTTCTATTACAGCATACATGAATAATATATACAACAAAATTCTAGACTTATCCAAACCAATTCCTTATACAGCCCCTATTAGCACCTCTGAGTAGTTAACTTGAAGGGGCGCTTCGACTGAATGATTATCACGATGCAAGAGATTGCAGTTGATATGTTGTATGGTTCAAGTTAGATCAGAGTTAACACTGACTTAACAAACAAAGTCCTATACCACGTGTCTATGCCGGAAAATATAAGAGTAAAGGTTAGACCCTTAAGAGGAGCCTGCCAAAAGTAGAGAAGCGAGACAACGAAGACGGTAATTGCGATAGATAGCTTGTTTTCTTATGTGATTTAATTCTGTGATCCGCACGTCCCAACCGTCCCATATCAGACCCTTATCAGAACCTGTGCTATAAAGAGGCACATAAAAGCGAGCCCCTGGCGTACTAAATACTTAAAAGGTCCCACAAGTGTCTACATACAGACATCCCTTCCTAGTCGTGAAGTGCTCCTGAGTAGTAACCGTGAAGCAGTGCCACATAACTCTCATACATACAGCACACAGTCTAGATATACAATACATGTGCTGCCATTATAGGAACCAGGGCAAGGCGTTGTCATGGAGATTCCCTACAGTGCGTTAGAAGTCATTAACCTATGCAGAACATCGCTGCAGAACTTTAAAAGCGCCAGTAACTGTTTGTAACCTGGTCAAACTGATCGCTATATAAACCTAAAGTGAACCAGACCCTTCTCTCAACAGACAAAACAATTAAACATTGTGTGTCTAAAAGAGAAGTGACTCGATGCACAATCCAAACACATCAACTGTTAACGGTATAAACACTAATAAAAGATATTAAGCTAATAAAACCAGAATTCAGAAACAAAAAATAAATCGACACGAAACTTTGCTTCGACTGCCACACATGTGCTAATTTTCACAAATTAAACAATCCCACTTTACTACACTACATACAAGAAGACTTCTACGACCATTTGGGGACAGTGCAAAGCTGCTTCAACTCAGGAAATTAACGAATAAACTGAGCTCCACCACTGTTCATACTCAGGCAGTGCCAGTCCCAAGACGTATAACGGAGGGTGACACTACTGATGTTTGCTATCGCACATCAAACTATGTATATAAAATTTATATATATTCGTTTTTTTTTAAAACAGGCTGTCAAACCGCAGCAAGTTATCGAGTTCACAAGGTTACAAAAACAGATATACATTACACAAACTGGCAGCTGACAATGGCACCCACATATAAAACATACTGACCTACTGAAACTTACTGAGACTGCATTCCGCCTCTGAGTTGTATGAGAGTTGAAGGGGCGCTATAGAAATGTGTGAATAAATAAATAAATTCCAAAATGATACGATTGCTACAAATACCTGACATGACAACAACCAAACGCTGCCAACTTATAAAGGAAACAACTTTATGCTTAACCAAACGTTAGTCGATTGATTCGAAAAATCAAAACAACAATACCTGTTAAAGAAAACTAAGCACCACATTTCTCCAAACGCAAAACAAAAAACAAAACATGTAAAGTTGCAACATAGCAGAGAAAAGAATGACGTCTGGTATCCATAACAATAAAATGACGATAATGACGTAAGCAACAGGAAAGAATCTAATCAACCCAAATCTTCACCGAATGTGGAACTATTCTGCAAACTACACAAACAAAACAAGACACACGTAATAAGCTGAAAACAGAAGGCACAAGCCATACTGAGGCTGCATTCCAACATTACACCAATTCTCGAAATACGATAGTTTACAAAGCTACACTTTGCCCCTTTACTGTATACATATCAAAATGTAACAAAATAGTTCACTCTGGTGACAATATTTATAGTTTTAAAGTTATTTTGCTCAAAAATTATAATCCTCCGTTATCACTACGGCACCCTTGAGGAAACTCTGTTATAGTATATGCCTCAGGGTTTTGGAAATTACTGAGTTAACATATTAACTATTACAAAACAGAAAAGTCAAAGTTTCAGAAAATAATTTCTTACAATATTATCTTACATCAGACATCTAATTAAATACTCCAATTGTATTCTTAACGTGATTTGGAATGCAGCCCAAAATCTGTTGCACCACAATCTGCATTGTCTCTGTAAAACTGACAACGTATAATGCAACAGAACAACCAACAACAACAACAAGCACGAGAAAACGTTGTCTTATTTAGTTACCTTGTCATACAAATTTAGCCGCTCTTAAGCTAAAGACTGACAGGCAAGGCATTGCCTAGCTTGTTCCTGAAAATGTCGAACCTTAGGGAGCAAAATTAAAAGACGAGTTCGTTAGTTGAGCAAAGTTCTATAACCGAAGAAAAACAACTGCTTACAGGAAGTTCTTTTGATCACAATTGTAATAAGCAAAACGTGACACCCAAAAACAATTCAAAGTTAAACCCTTTACTACAGGTGAGCAGAGTTAGACTAACGGATAAGACATTGGTAAGTCGTTCTTTTTCTGTGGCCGGTCCAGCAACCTGGAACGGCTGTGTCCATCCATCAGGTTCATTGCGGTGCATGCACTCACTTTCACCAATTGCTGAAAACTGAATTTTTCCGCTTGGCCTGGGTCGGGAGCGCCTCTGAGTAGGGATCTTGAAGGGGCGCTATACAAATTGCGATTGATTGATTGATTGAAGAACATATGATGTAAGACAGAGTCACGTAATCTCCCATAGGTACTATTATTAGGTATTTAGGTAAGATTCAACCTTCTGTCACCAGAAGGCGTAGTAAATGAGGTCTTTTGCCATGTTAACTCAGACTTAGCATCAGCAGGGCATCTCTGAACAATTCATACTACGAGAGGCACTATATAAATACGTGAATACAATGCAATACAAATACAATGGCAACAGGTAGGAAGACTGCAATTAATATTAACGTCAGCGCAGTAACACAGGTGACGGAGTAAAATCTGTCGATGTGTGTCTCTTCATCACAATAAAAAAACTCAAAAGAAATCCACGATGGAAGAGAATTTCATGTTTGCAGAGCATTCAATCAGAATTGTTTTACCGTACTATCAAGAAAACTCACATAGCAGTCGTATGACCTGCAAGTCACTCTTCTATGCTTAATGAATATGCATGAGATTTCAGTAAATATCATATATATAATATAAATAGACTCACTCCTTAACTTCTTCTGGCAGATGTATATATTCCGTTGGCACAAGGCGCGTCAGCTCATCTAAACTACGAACGTAGTTTAACTTTGATGAGAATTTGGAGCTGAAGCAAAAACAAATTTATTTAATCGAAAACTCAAAATGACAGACCACAATATGATTACAAACATCGTATGAGTTACGAAAAAAGTTGATGACCTTTTTAGTTGATGACCTTCTTTTAGTCACAACTTCCAAAAATGGATTCATCGTATCCGCCAACAAAGTTGATGACCTTTATTTTTTCGTTTAGTCATCATCTTCTATCTGAGCCTTACATCTATCGCCCAATGGGAGGCGGGGCTGAACCTCCCATAGCTTTAAACAATGCCTGATATTAGCAAGCCAATAATCCTCCATGGGGCTTGGCGGGTTTAGCCTCTGATAGACTCTTCCCATGCTGGTGAATGCTGACAAATTCATGCAGCTAGCATCCATTCCAAGCAGCCTGTAATTAACAAGTGAATTCGTTAACAAAATCATTAAACAGATGAAGTTGACAAACCTGATAAAAGGCTTTGTCATAAGGACGACTGTTTTGAGAAAGAAGGTCGGATGAACAACAAGAAGTCGTTGCAGGTTCTTACGCAACCTGGCAACAATAACAAAGGATATCAGCATATGTGATTTATTTATTTTATTTATTCACACATTTCTATACCGCCCCTTCAAGTCTCCTACTACTCAGAGGCGGTCCCGACTA
>JAQFXW010005233.1:0-10529 GCA_034693945.1 Dendrobaena attemsi
CGTGCAATCTCCGACACACCTGCGGGCTGTAGTCGGGACCGCTTCTGAGTAGTAGGAGACTTGGAAGGGCGGTATAGAAATATGTGAATAAATAAAAAAATAAGTAAATAAAATAATGCATATTTTTTATCTAATGTTTGTATTTGTGTTTGTGCGAGAGTGTATATGTTTGTGTATATACTTGTTTGTGTTTCTATGTGTATAATTATTAGGTCTTTCTTCTTTGGTTGTGATTGGAATGCATCTCAGTCAGTTCTTGAAGGGCCGCTATGCAAACGTCTAGATTGTGTGCAATCTTGTCTATATTATTAGTTTTATAAAAGTCTATAGCAATTCATCTAAAACTAAAACCTATTTTACTGCTAGCTTTGCTATAGCAAATTGCTACATTTAATTAATTAAATTTATTTATACTTATTTATTTACATTTAATTTATTTAAATTAATTTCTGTGTTACTTCTGGCTGTAGTTGATGGTAGGTTTTGTCTGTTCTTCGTAGAAATGCTTTCACGCTGTTGTCGAGTGTGATTGTTTATGGAATCGCTTGGGGTCTGTTTGGCTTCGATAAGAGCGCAGAATTCAGTGAGGCTGACGTTAACCAGTTTATGGTACGTGACTTTTCATTGGCATTGCTTACAGTCTGCTTAGGGTTACATCTGTATGTTTGTCACTCAGTTAACACGCATAAATCGAGATGTGGTTAGCAATTAGACGAATAAAGGATATACTTACCTACTTATGTGTTAAAGTTGGTTTATTTCGTGCATACACATAATGTTTTTATACATTGTTTTTTTTGTATGCATTGTTCGAGAATTCACATTTTATGAGTATTAGCAATAATATTGTTTGAAAGGTCTTGGTGAATTTAAAAATTGGCAATGAATTTTATTATTTGTTTTGTTTGTTTTTAAGTAAACATCGATGTTATTTAAAGCAATCAAATTAAGCAATCCATAAAGATAACTGACTAGCAATTACTTCATTTGAATGACTTTTGTAATTATCGTTCCTAGCTACTAGCGAGATTTTGATTTCGTTTGGGCCTCCCTCTGTAACCACTTCCCTTCATTAGCCTATGCAGTTTTCTTGTTTGGTATTGAATCTTGGTTGCAATCTTAAAAAGTTATATGACTTGACTTGAACTTCAAAATGTTTTATCATAGTGTGGGTAATGGGTATCGTAGTGTGGGGGTAGACCAAACATTGCCAAGGATGAACATTGTTTTTTTTTCAACTATATTACAAGTATACTCGCCTGGAATGGGTTACCTGTGTCCATGCGTCAGGTTCGTTGCGGTGCATGCACTCACTTTCACCAATTGCTGAAAACTGAATTTTTCCGCTTGGCCTGGGTCGGGAGCACCTCTGAGTAGGGATCTTGAAGGGGCAAATTGCGATTGATTGAATATCAAATATTCCCGACTTGTGCTGCTTTTTCCCTGCATCGTTGTAAAACTAATCGTTATCAACCATAATATGATGTCAGGGTTTGTTTTAACATGCAGTAAAGCACAAAATGTGCAAAATTTCATATTATTGCAAAATGCAGTGATAAAAGGTTGCTTGTGCAGTGATAAGAATATATGCTTTGCAAACGAGTAATTCAGGGGTAGAATGTCATGGAAATTTCTGCAAAGCTCGTTGCATTTAATTTTCACCAGATAAAAAAGGTAACGACTATGAAAAGGTCATCAACTTCTTTTAAAGCTAACATTCCAGTTTCACTAGAAGGAAAAGGCGATGACTAGAAGAAAGGTCATCATCTTTTCTGAGGCTGATATGACTTAATTGTGCAGTGAAAAACTTTTTCTTATAACATGCTATGCTCTGAATGGTGCCATGGTTTTAGCAAACCGACTGACATTGAGTGGCGTTACACGGAAAAGGGCGAGCGAGTTCGTGTCTCTGCCAGGAGTGGACGTATTATTCCGCTGCCCAGTGGAGCGAAAGAGTTGGAAGACTTTGTCAATCCCGAACAATATAGTGGTAAGTGCTACGTTAATATACATACATTCATGGTTGGTTCTTCTAAAAAGCTGAACTGAATTTATTTCATTATCACCACAGTCTTATTTGCATGCCAATCTTGTGATAGACCCACATTAATTTACATGTTAAAACATATCATGGTTCCCATAATACCCCAAAGCATGCACATTCAATACCAGCATTTGTGGGGGGCTTTGCCGTTGATAATGCCATCCTAAACAGATTTTTTTGTATTGTAAACAAGTTCTACTGCAGCACCTTCCAAGGCTTCCAGACATACCAGCACACTAATCTTTCTTTTTCTATGATGGCTGATGCCATTTAGTTGCAAGTGATTTTTGATCTCTAGTAAAGTCACTATTTTAAGATAAAACTGGTTGAAATCCTCTTAATCTGGAGGGATTAGTTTTCCAGGCACAAATCATCTTTCTGAAATGTGGCCATGGAAGCACATGTGCAATAGACTGTTAGTCACAAGTTCACAGCTTAAATAATATAATTTGTCTATGGCCTGTGAAGCCACGGACTTGCAGTTATCGGGTTGCAGTGGACAGTTTAATCTGGGAATCGAAGTGTATATGGGTCAACAGAAATGCACTTCAGTGGTCACTGGTTAGGACGAGAATTACCTTAGGAAACTGACTGGTTCAGTGACTTCATTAGTATGTGTGATTCAGTGACAGCATGACTAACTTTGAATCACTAGGCATAATTTAAGAGCATGCAATGACTCGCATGTGGCCATTAGGTGAGTGATTTCTCATGTGACCCGTTAGGCCTAGTTAATTTATGCGTTTCATGTAACCACACAATGCCTGTGCAGATTTCTGTTTTCAGTTTTTGTTGTGAGCAATATAAGATTGATTAAAGTGATGATTATTCGAGTACGGTACGTGTATATACCCCGCATGGGCTCGAGCCAAGGCCCAACTTTTCCTAATTGATACTGCTACCTTTTCTCAAACTACTTATATAATATCGAACATTTGGTTTTGTCAGAGTGCGATAAGGACACCAAAGACGATGAGCTGAAAGAGGTTACCTTTAAGCCGAAGCTCTGCACCTTCGAACACGACATAATGGACGCTATGAGCATCAAGGAGGATCGAAAGCCAGCCAAGACTTACTGGTACTAGACAGCAGAAGCTTCACAGATGTCTAATTCACACTCGGAAATACATTTTATCAGCCATGTGCAGATATACGGATATTAGACTATTTGACGTCTTGGACTTCAGTGCAAACGAATAAACTAAATGGAAGCGTTTCAAAACATTATAAATGTAAGGAGAAATAAAGAAAATGGGATAGAAATTAGGAATGAGCCTCAGATGAGTTGTGCACTATTTGGTAATACTATAGACACAAGTATTTGAAACATAAGTTTTAAATTATTGAATAAACTTCTGTATATAGATAAAAATGTTTGATATTTTTAACAAGCTGTGACATTCTAAAGAACCCCGATTAGCATATGGAATAAATGGTACTCTGTTCGTGCTCGGATCCGGAAAGTAGTGTAGCCAAACACTTGGATTTGGTACTCTGTGGAAAATGTCCACTAGGTGCATCCCAATAGAATTTACATTTAGTTTATAATGTCCCAAGCCCAGTCGACTTCGTTGTGATGGCAAAATAACATTTATATAGCACCACTTGCTCATCACTTAAAAAGTGTAACACAAGCTAAACAAGTATGACTCTGGAGAAGACTTTGAACACTTTAGAGTCTGAATATTATTGTAAAACTACAGTACTGAAGTAATCAGTCACATAATAACAATTCGAAAAGGAAAAATTAGCAGTTACTTAAAGAAGACGATAAGTTCTTTGCTGAACGACGTCAAACCTTCAAAGCACTGGACATGAGCAACACCTGACGGTCTTTGGCAGACATCAAAACACTGCACAACAACATGTTTATCACATAATATGTGGCAGCAATGACTGAAGTCATTCTAGCCACTCCAGCAGATCTAGTTTCTCAGCAGTGTTTAATCTAGTCTCCCCACTTCTGGGGGAGGGTAAAGAAACTTGGGAGGGGTCTGGAAATAGCCAGGAAGAGAAATTTGACGGTTTTTCCTATTTGCGCACGGAATGATTTTGGTGACCTTTTTATTTTTAGTCATTACTCATGTTTTCTAGTTAAAATCGTGGTGCACCCCCGAAATTTTTGTATATGACCTTTTTTGCTTCCAGCGATCTTCGATTTTAAAAGTAAAAACTGACGACAACTCAAAACAATTATCGTTTTGCCCATTTATCTGGGGCGAGAGATACAAATTGTGGGGACTCCCCCTGGAGATACCTAAATTAAACACTGATTTCTCAGGATGTTCTTTTTTAATCTCCGATTGTTTTCAGAAATGAACTGCACTCACAAAATTCAAATCCACTACATATACACATGTAATCTGCAGTTGTGCCATTAGGCCAGTAATTAGAGTTTTAATGTCAGCTTACAATAACCAAGTACTATCTTGTCATTTCAAACATTGAAGAAGTTAAATTAGTGATAAAGGGGTTAATTGAGGGATCACATTGTTGCATGCATAGATTAGATTCCGATGATTAGTTGGTCTCCACAGCCTATGACAACAGAGGCCGTCAACAAAAATTTGCTCGGCATAATACAGCGATGTAAGCTATCTCTGGGATAAATCAATGACAAGTTTATATAGCAAAGAATATATGGCTATCTTATGAACTGGTAGACCTATGCATATCTTGCAACTGTTCCCTCGTGCTATTTACAATGACTGCCAAAGGCACAAGGAGACATTTATACAGCTCCTGCTAAAAGCCACTTCAAATCAGCGTACTCCTTTAATACTAAACAGATGGAAATTGTACAGCACACACTACATATTGCACCATCTAACCGGTAAATATGGCAAGATCATATCGACTTCTACCAGCGCAGACTGGGAACAACAATCACAATAAATACGCTGCTGCTCTGGAGCATCCGCTATTTTCATGGAGTGATTAACCGAAATGTGTAAAGTACGCTTGCATAAAACATCTACTGATAATGTATTTTTTTATATACATCTGTGCATAGAGCGATGATAATATTTCTACATTGGCCTTTGAACAGCCAGTTTAGTTTTTCAGACAAGTACTATGCTAGACGGGGAGTAACAGGACTGGAAGAAATGTCAACTGAATACGATGCTACCTCCGACGTTTCTCTATGGGTAAATTTATAATACACTGTTCTATCAGGGAAGGAGGGGCACGGTGCATACAGGAAGGGGTCAATTTTCTCCGGATTCTGATAACATTGTAAATCGATTGTCCTTAGTCATCTAATGCAGTAAACCTCACTAAAAACTTCCAATGCACTCGAGTAGGAAAACCTCTGGTCTGACGATTAACCACATCTCGACTACTCTTGAGAGGTTAAGGGAATGCGAGCTTAGATCTTAACATATGTGGATTTATAATCATGCTTCGAACAAAGAAGGACCTTGATTTCGTATAGAAAAGACCTGACTACAATCATGTACTTGATAAGAGTCCAGCGTTTAGCCGAATTAGTGTTTCTCGAGTACATCAAAGAAAGCATCCATAGATATCTGGAGATAAATAACTGCATTATACTCTACAAGGTGCAAGCACATTAAAAAAACTTATATGATGACTACCATGCTTCAACATTTAAATCATTGCTGGTACGCAAGCCAATCAAGAAGCACAACAAAACATCAAGTCTTCAAACACAATACCTGACCCTAGTTTACTGACGGTCACCACACAAGACAAGTTAAAACATTCAGAAAACCCTAAGAAAAATATTGAACCACAAATAGAATTTCAGGACTACTTTTAAAAGCATTCTCCCCATCAGGTCTGGGTTAAAAACCTGTTTGCTTAGGTTCAGAATGCTTAAAGAAAAAGTTACACTTGCAGAAAAAAAACCAGCAACGATAGGAGCTTCTTAGAACAATCATCCTGCAGTTTAGAAGCTGCATTGTCGTCATGACAACAGCATTCCACGGCAACCAAGCAACAGGAGATCTATCATGACTTTTGGATCAGAGTTCTAGACTGGGAAAAGACTGTCAACAAAGCCCAGCCCTTAATATAATTAATTACGATTGTACTTTCAAAATCAGAAGCTGACTAGGCTTTATTATTCCCTCGAGTCAACTAAAGTTTCACATTCAGAAGCCGACTAGACTTGCACATTTTAAGTATAGGAAGCACTGAGAATAATGCTATCCCTTGAATTAGACTAGGCATAACACTGATAACATCTCCTCCACTAAATAAATTTAAGCATTAAGCACATTAACTTTCGTCATTTCACAGTGTGTTTACATCTACAAACCTCTTAGTTATTATTTACTATTTTCCTTGAAAATAAAAATTTGACCAGACTAAAAAAAATGGGATTAGCTGTTTTCTGACACCTAACACACATATGCTGTCATAACAAATGACAAATTTACAGGTTTCCTGCTAATTAATGTTTTTCTTCCTAAACCGCAGTATCTAACAAACGCACCATAATTCAGAAGACATCCTGGCAAATCAATGCACACAAAGAAAAATCAACTTCCAAAATACATTCCAAAGCTACTAATAAAATGCAGACATCAGTACTTTGCACTTCAACATAGATCAAGAAAGATACATCGCAAGAAAGAAACGAGGCTGCAATCACATCCTCTGGGGAGGGGTCTCAGGAGACAAATAGTCCGGCGACGACTTTCCTTCCGCTGGCTTGAACCACTTCGTCTCTTTGTACAGAAACCAGAGGTTTCCAGACCAAATGAGCAAATTCAGAAATCCAAAAATCTGAAACAATATTTGCAAGACTTAAGTAGATAACATTTAACTTTTATTGAATTATTTATACACAAATTTGTATATTGCCCCTTCTAGAGAACTACTTTGAGGCAGCCCCAACCAGCCCCGGCGAAAGAGCACAGCGTTAAAGAGAATATAAGGTACCAAGAGTATTTCGGTAGTAGACGTAAAGTAAGTGTAAGACCAATCCAAAATGCATGACCAGCAATGGAAAAGAGTTATACTGCACAGTAAGGTTTGTGGGCAGTGGAATGGCAAGCATCTCACCCCAAACTGGTGCCAACAGAAATGCACAGATCCACTCATTATAGGGTGAAGCCAAGTCCAACAGTGAATGTCAAACCAAGAAAACAGTACTGAAGCAAGAAGATGTTAATATAAAAAAAATACCTGTGTGCTACATAATTAGTTGACCTGACTAACACAAGCAATGAATTTGTTGTACCACTCGGCTCAATAATTTTAAGCAAAAGTCTAAAATCGAAGTTCAACTTCAAACAGATATTTAGATGTCCTGTCAAATTCATTTCCCAACAGGAAAGGCAGAATCAAATGGATTTCTAAGAATTGGAATTCTACAAATACACAAGTTTCAGTAACATAAAACATAATAATGATCTGAGGATTGATACTATGCGAATGACAGACTCAAAAGTAGTATGAAAATGTACGTACGATGGACACATTAAGGCTGGCAAAATTTCCCAGGCTGGTCACTTGACAATTCATGGTGGCATTTACACCTTGGCACTCGGTGATATTATTACTTTTATCAAATATTACATCTGCCGGGTCAGTGTAGTGTTTGACTTTAGTGAGGGCATCTGCCCAGGCCGAAGATGAGATAAGCCAAAGTGCAGCAAACACAATCGTAATGATGAAATCCTGCAAATAAACAAATGGCGATTGTACGTCAAATTACAAATTTATTCAAATCATCTTTTCCGACAATTCATCTAGCATTCCTTAAAGGAGTCCATTCAGAGGCACTCCCAGTCGTATATAAAGAGAAAGTACAAGAATTCAGTTATTGTCTGCTGCAGTATGCATCAGGAACATCAAATAAGGGTAACAGGTATTTAAGAATAATTTTATGTACTTAGCAAGCACCACAAACGTGCACCAATCACTGACATGATAAATTGAGAATTAAAAACTTGCTTAAAAGTCCTTACACAGTTTGACTGTCCCAGAGGAGGCACAAATCTATTTTCTCCCCTCCAAAAAAGGCAAACACTTTATACCCAACTGGTTAAGGGGTAGTAAACTATAAACTCGCATCTCAAATTCGGTGCATAATTATTTCAGTTGTTTATTCCATCAATTTCCAACTACAAACAGCTTCAACCACTTTTGATCGAATTAGTCACTGTGCTGGATGTAGCAAAATAAAATTATCATGCTCTGTGGGGCAGTTAGCCAGCCCCACAAGATAAAAGCCTAGCCTAGATCCTAGTACTCTGCTGGTAATTTATTCACAAAGGAGATGGGGTAGGTCCAGGTGGGGCAGACATATGGAAATCATATGCTTAGGGCAACCTCTATGAATTGCCTCTTATGAAATTTACACTTCATAGGGCAACAAATTTCACTCATTTATTCTGAGATTTATGTAGCACGTCTTCAAGTAAGCACAATCGTAATAATAAACTCCTGCAAATAAACAAACGGCGATTGTACATAAAATTTCAAATTTCTTAAAATCATCTTTTCCGCCATTTTATCTCCAGAAGTGCTCCTGACTCCAGCTCCAATCCTGAGTTGGTTTCAACATGCCGAAACACTCATGCTCTGTCGCGATCATTTCTCGAGGTATGATACAAAATCTCTAGAAACATTATTGTGTCCTAAGCAGATTGGATACTTTGCCAAAACTGTACAATGCTTACAGCAAGCAATTACAGCATCTCTCAACTAAATCAAGCTTAATCGTTAGTACTTGTTAATATTACTAAGTACTAGGATATTACTAATTATTGTTATTAATAACACCAGCATGTTGAGCCACAGGCAAAAGTGACCCATGCTATCTTGCGGTGGTTACTACTGATAATGCCTTTTGCAGATCATGGCTTTAACACTTTAATGATAAGCACATACTAAAATGCATGAAAAGGAAATTTCTTGTGTCATTAAAGAACTAACACACAGCCAGTAAACATTAAACCAGTCATATATCATAACAAAATATAAGACACTGCCATAATTATAAGTATTGTCACTGATTGCGGTTGTGTGGCCACCAGTAAATGAAAAACAAGTTTTGTCATTGCTCATGCAATGTTTAGATATGCCGCTATTTCAACTGAAATATTCACTCAGTCAGCCATAATGAGGCCAGCCAGCTGGTCAAGTGATTGAATTTGCAAGTATGCTACATCACGACCGACATCAATAACTGGCAGCTGTTTCAACGTCCCTGCAAACTGTTCAAATCTGTCCTTTTACGCCTTCACGGCCCATGTAATGGTTTCGCTCAATTTGCTGACTCATACCAATGACTAGTATCAATTCAATTACGCTGCCTCCTGAATATAGCCAGGTTTAGAATTCTGCCATTCTCCACACTATGGACAACAGAAGCCTTGATCTCCTACAATGGCACGCCAGATATATGCGTATACGACAGTGGCGATCATGTATCAAGTTCTGTGAGTGCGGCTCAGTGCGCATGTACTGACTGTACTCGAATAATATCCTTTGGAAATGGGGTTTAGAGCTTGGTAAGATAGATCACACAGTGGATTACAATGACTTAAGGAAAGTCATAGAAACATGGTCAATGCTGTAACGCTTCTAGCACATTCCAAAATGATGAATCCAATCCAATGACTGGTGGTCCATTTTATTTCACATGATTAGCTCACAGCATCACATAACAATGTCGGTGTCCCAGCCCCTCAAACACAATGAAGGGCCATAGTTCACAATGCTACAAGCCCTTAAGAGATCCTTCTCAAAGTGGCACTGGACAAACAAGGTGTCACAACATTTGAGCATTATCAATCTAAATACAACAACTCATTCCTTAGTTCGTTCATTTCGGAAATTTATATAGCACCCCTTCACGAAACTTACTCAGAGGCGCTCCCAGCCCAGTGACAGCTAAATAAATAAGATTTAAGCGACTTGCAAAATGTATGTATGTATGTGTATGTATGTGTGTATTTCTATACCACCTCTTTCAGTCCACTACTATTCAGAGGCGGTCCCGACTACTGTCCGAAGGTTTGTTGGAGTTTTACACGCCAAAGCGCTTCAGCAATTGTGAATGAAGGACTTGCTAAAGGTCCCTACGCGGTGGGTGGGATACGAACCCGCAACCCTTCGGTTGCAAGGCGGCGACCTTCACCACTACATTACCACGTCCCTATGCAACTGTCACGTAGAAGTAAGTCAGGACTTGCTAGACACCCCATCCTATATCTCATCCAAAGCTGTAAGTCCTACAAAACTCAGCCTTCATTAACCTGGTCGCTGCGATGCGAAACGAGATGTAAAATGAATTGTGTGCCATGAACGGCTGCTAATGGTAACATTGTTTACTCCTGTAATAACCTGCATCCTTCATTCACACTACGTTTGTAATCATAATGTGATCTGTCAGATTGAGTTGTCAATAAACAAAAATTAATTATTATTAATGTCACCTTGTGCTGTCAGTTCTTTGAACTCTAGCGACCGTCATGTTACAGCTTCTCAAGTTCTTTCTTTCTGA
>JAQFXW010005234.1:0-10529 GCA_034693945.1 Dendrobaena attemsi
GTGGGGGAGTGCGTATGCGCGTGTGTGCATAGGTGGAATAATGGTTTGCGGTAGAATCTAATTAAGTACTTGGAGAAATTAGTCGATACGACTAATTGCTGCGCGCACTTAAGATAGAGGAGGCGATGCCATTCAGACCCTCATACAGCAGCGGCAGCAGCAGCAGCAGCAGTGCAGGCATTAGTCGCAGCTGCTGCAATGGATCAGTTAAGGACATCCGGATAGTTAGGACCTTGTTCCATTAGCATTAGTAGACTATTATCTGCGGCTCCTTGCTTCAGTCAATATACTCTGCAGCAGAGGCACACACTGAACTGTGTCGCAGGCCAATCCTCCTCTGTGTCCCGAGTGAAAATAATGTATACACGTCTGTATAGCAAATGATGTAGCAATAGAAATAATTATTTTGAAATTATCGTCGTCATTATGGGCACAATTTCAGAATAATAACTGCAACTTCAGCAGTAACAACTGTAGCTCTAAGAAAAGAATGAGGAACAATGTTAAAGATGGTCAAGACGATGACAATACTCTGGGAAAGAAGAAGATGATGATAATGATGACGAGGATGATGAGGATGAAGATGATGATGTGGGGCGTGGTAGTGTAGTTAGGGTTGCCGCCATGCAACCCTTCGGTTGCATGTTCGAATCCATCCACCGCGTAGGGACCTTTAGCAAGTCCTTCACTAACAATTGCTTGATGCACTTCTGCGTGTTGATTCCGACACACCTCCGGGCTGTGATCGGAACCACCTCTGTAAATGCACTTGAATGGGTGGTGTAGAAATATGTCAATAAATAAATAAATGATGATGTAGTGATGATAGTGCGAACAATCATACGTAAGCTATGCACATTCAAACATACATAGGTATATATATAATGTTAGAATAATAATTATGAATATACAAGCATACACATTTCCTGTATAGCTAGTTCGGTGATGCAGTCCTTTTCATTTCATTATGGCATCTACGGTCAACGGCAATGAGTTATAAAGATGAGCCTCAAATAGACCTGGGATGAGTTGAAGGAGAGACGAAGAAGAAGGAAGATGGGAGCTGAAAAGGAGGGTGGGTGGAGTGGAACTAATTATCTGTTTGCTCTTACATCGACGTATTAAACACTCTCGTCGATTGGGCCTTGGAACAATAATTCTTTCTCCCATGAACTGAACAGTTTGCTCGAATTGCTCCGCTTCTCCAGACGACTCTGCCAATTGTAGATGGCTTCCTATCGACCCAGTCCTCAGTCCAATTTCATTCTTCCCGACCGATGCACAAGTATTTCGATTAAGAATGGCGCCCTCCCATAATATTATCTCCGCCTTAAAAATAACCTAATCCTGGTCCGTACTCCTCAGCTCTCCCTCCCCGTCCTATCCCTGTATTGATATTACCTCTCAAATCGTGCGTCCGATTCACTCCATTACACCCTCGTTCACCACCCTCGCGGCTGTTAAATTTCCTCCGATGCTTCTACCTCTGCGCATCCGTTTTCCTCCCTCGCTACCATTTTCGTTCGCTCTGTTCAGCTGTCTCTGTGTCTCCTTCTGTTTCTTTTCCTCTGTTTATGTTTTCCCCGGCTGCTGCTGTGTACCTTTTCGTCTGGATGCCAAACTAATTGCTTTCCTTACTCCTCGTTGGCTGTTGACCTTCCGTGCCGTTCGCTTGTGTACACGCCGGGTCCAATCGTCTCCGTCCAAATTATATCCTCAGACGGCGATTCAGTTCGCTTAGTGGACAGTGAAAATTAACGCTCTCTGAGTGGGAGTCAGGGAGACAGCGCAGCGCTCTTTGACTGCCGCCCTTGCAGCAGCGCAAGGGAACCAGCGCAAGGGTCACACGGCGATTGCCCACTTTAAGCAAGATAATGCGAGTTGCCAATGACCGACGATGGTTGGTCAGTCGACTGGTTAGATGGATTAATGGGGAGTGGAAGTGAGGGGAGGGGCGGAAAGATGGTTCATCATGAAGAGCAACTTAGGCTATTAGTGAGGGCTCTTAGATCGTTCCGGAGTCCATCAGTTAATCAATTATGCGTGCCAATCTATAGGGACGTTTAGAGAAAGGAGATCGGGCGAAGAGGAGCAATCAAGAAAAGATGTCGTCTGATGGTGGGTCCCTTCGAGAGACCGATGCTCTGCTACAGACGACTTCTTTGTGATTGTGACTGATCGTCACAGGAACGCCACACCCAGGACAACGAAAAACCCTCAGGACTCTTCTTCTGTTCAATTCAGACATTTCAGACTTATCGATTGCAAGTCAGAGAGATTGAGAAGGCGCAGATGCAATCAAAGTGCGTCACATGCGATATATCTTCTGCTAATTTGTGCTAGAACAAGCTTTAATTCGTACCCAGCTTCGAGCAGACTTCACTTTGAGTTCGCTACGTAGGCCTACAAATCTTGCGTTGTCCTAACGAAAGGACGCACTGCCCACCATGGCACTTAGAAAGGTATTTAAGCGGTTTTTAATTTATGTTCAAATTCCATATCGCGGAAAGGAAATGACGAGCTGAGGAAGTTTCATTCATCTAGATATGGGATAGTCGCCGTGTTGCGACCGAAAGATCCCTGGTTCGATTCAGACCCAAGCCACTCGTAGGAATCTTGAGCAAGTCTTTCACTCACAGTTGCTCGCGGCGCTTCGGCGTATAAACTCCGACACACCTCCGAGCTGTAGTCAGGACAGCCTCTGAGTAGCAGTGGACTTGAAGGGGCGCTATAGAAATCTGTGAATAAATAAATACATATCGCTAGATTGCACTATTCTGTATAAGTCTTAGTCTTTTGTGCGACGTGCATTGAATATAAAATGCAGTTGATAGGTCCACATGTTAATATATATATGATATATAATATATATATATATATATATATATATATATATATTATATATGGGCAGAAAAACTAACTGGATATTACGGTCTAGATTGGACGCAGTCCATTGGTCAAAAGCAATCACTTACACTTTCTCTCTTCCAAAAAGACACACACACAAAGGCACCGGAAGAGATTACAAGCAGGACAACACAATGGAACCGAGGTGGGCTGAAGCAAAAGCCGATCGCAGACTCTTTCAACGGTCTGAGATTCGTGTCAATCAACTGCGTTGCTATATAGTAGTGTAGTGTAGTGGTGAAGGTCGCCTCCTTGCAACCGAAAGGCAGCAGATTCGAATTCCACCCGCCGCGTAAGGACCTTGAGCAAGATCTTCACTCACAATTGCCCGTTGCGCTTCGGCGTGTAAACTCTGACACACCTCCGGGCTGTAGTCGGGAGCCCTCTGAGTAGTAGGAGACTTGAAGGGGCGGTATAGAAATGTGTGAATAAATAAATAAATAAAATATTAGGTCAGTGTTCTCAGGATTGGGATTTACCTCGTTCTGTCAATGGAAAACAACCCTACAACAATGAGTGTTTCACCGAAGTTCTGTGTATTCTGTTCGTTACTTGCCATAGAGTTCGTCCGTCAATGAAAGTATTTCTTATAGAAGCACGTTAAGAATGGAATCACCATGGTAACTCCATCAACTTAGCTCTGCTGCCCAGTCGACGTTGATCATTTGACAGACGTCGAACAACAACACTTGGATGCTCATATCAAACTGCAGCTGAGGCAGCAACAGTGACAGTGACAGCCTGACAGGTGGTCATGCATCATTGAATCAAACGTAACACATTCCATGGCAACTGATGACATGATGACGTCTGCAATCTCTGCATTCATACGCTTCGTGTTTCTTCTATCGTCAGACCAGTTACAGGGTCTCTGACGTTAGAGATGTTTTTCTTTCTATCCATTTTCTTTACTTCTCTCTCTCTCTCTCGCTTACTAGTTTGATCCTTTTCTTTCTCTTGCCCTCTCTCCTTCTCAATTCCTCTTTGTCGTTGTTTGTCTCTCTCTGTCTCTCTCTTGGTCTCTGTCTCTCTTAATTTCTCTGTACATGTAACTATTTTGTTTTTATATTTCTTACATTTCAGCATTTTATGTCCCTCGAATGCTGTCCCTGTGTGTTCTCTCGTTTTATTTCTCCTGCGTCCAGCATTGTCTTACTCTGAGTCACTGTCTGTCGTTGCCTGTCTCTCTGCGTCTCCCGTTCTGTTCGTTTGCCTCATCCCTTCCCACTCTTCTTCGCCGCCGCCGCCGCCGTAGAAGGAGTAATCAGGCGGAGTTTCTCACGTCTTAACAAACTGAAATAGGCTAAGCATCGCCACCTGATTAAGTAATTGCTAAACGACGCCTATGCGCTGAAGACAAATAAGACAGCAGCAGCAGCAGCAACAATAACAACAACTGTAGCATCTCCTATACCAGGATAGTCGAGTAACTGTTGTTGCAACGGCGTGATGTATTTCCGGATGAGCGCTCAAGCGGAACTGCACCGATGTTCGTATTAGTAACAGCCACCCAATGCAGAGGGAGGTACAATGCCATGTATACGGGAAGAGAGATGGGCAGATTGCTGAGGAGGGAAAAGAAGTCGTTGGAGAGCATCTTCAGTCTCCGTGGAAATTTTATCGAAAACCTGTTGAAGATTCTAATTCTATTCACGGAACAATTAATAATTGTCCCATGAGACGATGACGAAGCTCAATTGCAGCATTGACATTTATTTGCTCGATGCTCGAGACTCGAGAGGCTCCTTTGTATACATAAACAGGCACGCTTGTACACAGTACAACCACACATCAGTATATTTTTATACAGGCCCTAATAGTCGTTATAATTGTAAATTATAATTATATGTATATGAATGGACACCGTACGACGCTTAATATTATTTCATATGCTAATCATATTTAGATAGTGGGTTATAGATGGAACAATGTTGCATAGAGCCTTAGACGTTTGCCTCGTCATTGTTATATCGGCTGTTTGCCTTTTATGGCAACGCATTTAATCTTTCATAATTCCTTGTATCTTCTTCCTCAGGTATAGGCTACCGTTCTTCCTCTACTCCCCCTTTCTTTTTCCTTCTTTTGTGTTTTCTCATTCTATTCTTTTGTCTTATTTACGACCTATGGTCGTGGGTTGGTCATCGCCAGTCTTGAGGTCCATTTTTATATACTGCGATCTTGTCCTTTCCCTCTTGTTCAATAACCTCTGCAGGAATTGCAATTATATATCATTATTGTTGTTAGGCCTATCATTTATCATCAGTAGAATTTTAACCTAATGGGACCTTGGAGTTCAACCTCAGTCGACGTCTTGCTGAGCTGTGTCCTGGTCAACGTAAATGTTCAAAGCCGAACAAGATAACTAAAAACGGAGACGATCAATTCAAATAATTGGGCATCGCGACCAAGCATTAATTTTAGCTCAACGTTGGAGATTTGTTTCCTCTTGTAAGGTAAGCCAAGGCCAACCCAACACCAACTGACGTCTCTTAAATACATGTACATGTAATGCCGATATGCAGTAGACACACAGGAATGTCATTAACTCTCCCAAGAAGGATAGAATGTATAGCGAACCAGACATGTAGACACCAGCGCAGTACAATGCAACTGTAATTATTTTCATAATGTCTTTCCTAGGCCTGTGTTATAGGAAACTCTTCTTGGCATGCATCTGGAAGTGCAGAGTGCACGCCATTGCACAACGTTCATCGGCGTCGACTACTATTATACTGACAGCAACTGTTGCTTCTGAAGTCAACAGTGGATACATGATATCCTCTAGAGAAATAATTAGACTGTTGAAGACACGCATCTTCGCCAAGAGTGTATACACCTGTGCTTGTGCGCTGACCATACTTCTTTTCATGCAATATATTTAGTAAGCTTATTATAATTATTCTATCGGGCCTTCACATATACATTGTAGGCCTCTATACGCAATATTATATTGCATTTTGACATAATATACACATTTATATATAAATTCATGTACAGTAGCCATGATAAGTTTGAGTAATTTGGTTCTTTCGAGCATACACCATAGTGGTAGTGTAGTGGTGAAGGTCGCCGCCGGGTTGCAGGTTCGAATCCCACCGGGTGTGTTAGGACCTTAAGCAAGTCCTTCACTCACAATTGCTTGAGGAGCTTCGGCATGTTGACTCCGATACACCTCCGGGCTGTGATCGGGACGCCTCTGAGTAGTAAGTGGACTTGAAGGGGCGGTATAGAATGTGTTAGTAAATAAATAACTAAGTAAATACCGTGCAGGCTATAAACTTAGTTCTATTTTTTATATGAGCTCTTGGCCTTGGCTTCTGCATCCCCGGGTCGCCGTTCTTTGCGCTCGGCTACACGTGGTGCTTTTCTCGTTCCTTTCTTACAAACTGCAACTGTGCAGCTAAATATTTTCGGTTGTGGGATTGACTGTTTGCAATGATATCCCACCTGATCTTCGCTTACTCTCCCGTGATTCCTCAACTTCATTCCATCGCCTCCTAGAGACATTTCCTTTTGACTAGACCTGGGTCGGGAGCGCCTTTGAGTAGAGATCTTGAAGGGGCGCTATACACATCATTTTGATTGATTGATTAATTGAATGTATAGCCCCTATAGATATATTGTATTTTGCTTAATTAATTGCAGTAAATCAAGTTCTGGCTTAAAACCCTTTCAGAACTAGGGAAACTTAGTTTGGACCTACAGTTACGTGACTATACATGTAGAGGAAGAGGACTACTCTTACTTCCAACCAAAATGGCTTTGCCGTTATTTAAACGCACGAAAACGTTGTTTATAGTTGACTGAAAGCAGCGTTTGACTCGACGATGGGAAATAAGCCTGAAAGCATGCATCCATAAACTGTGTTAGTGACCCTAATTGCGTACTTAGGCGGGATACATGTATAGACTCTACAGTATGCACGTACCATTCGCTGAAGGAAGTCCGAACACGAATGAAACCAAAGCGAGGCAGAAAATGGCAAAATGTGCTGTCGACATGTTCACTGGCCTTTCCGTTGACAGCGAAGTACTGATATTCAGATTAGCTGCGCTACAGAACGACCAACACCTGGAACAAAAATCAATCGGTACTTAAGCGACAAACGGGATCACGCAGAGTAGATGTAAGATGCATTTGCCGTTAGTGCAATTTATAGCTAATGATACCTACATGTATAATAAGGCGGCCAAGTCCAGAGAATCAAATGGCATGCAAGCCTGTCGTTTTCAGCATCTGCTTCCGAAAATCCGAAGAATTGTCTTCGAAATTCAGAGAATACGTTAATTGCCAGAAGGAACGGCGTTTTAGTTTCGTGTCACACGGTGAGGAGACACTAGCCGGTGTTATTATCAGTGCTAATCTAATGTTTCATGCCTGGGGATCGGGAAGACGTAATACAAGGTGAACCATAAAAAATGATCTCCTACGTTTTTTGCCAATGTTTCTGTCAAAACACAGAGATTTGCAAATGAAATTGTGACTTTTGTAGCGCTTGAAATATTTTGATAAAACTTGGCCGTCATATGTACATTTGAATTGCTTTTAAGCCTGTGGAATGTCATCAAAGGATGTTTACTTCTGGCGGAAATATTAGCAAAAAACTGTTTATTATATTTGAACCAGCAAGAAACAGTGGGTGACGTAACTAAAAATTGAGAAACTTTTGTTTTGTTTGAAATATTTTGGTAAAATTTAGCAGTTATACGTAAATATGAATTGCATTTCAGTCTGTGATAATTTATTTGAAAATATCTACTTTTTGACGGCTATATTGGCAAACAACGTAGGGGGATCATTTTTATGGCCCACCCTGTATAAGTTCAGAAAGGCTGAGGGGTTGTAAGGGCATAATGCCATGTATAGTATACACTACCCCAATCCAAGGCAAGGGTTTTAAAGGAACTTATCTAACATACTTAGGCCTATACATGCGTTCTTATTTTTAAAGCATCGAGTATATTAAGTTAAAATGGGCTCTAATGATTATAGGCCTATTATTGTCATAGATCGGTAACTGAAATCGGAAACAGTTCTCTCAAACCTAAAATCGAATGTGCACTTCACGCTGTAATGGTTTGTCCAGCTTTGAAGATACGTTTCACTATCAATTATTGACTTAGGCCTAATATCAGCGGAAGTTGGCATCATCAGTTTCACGGAAAGTTGTCTGCATGCCTACGCATTTTCCTTTTCACTATTGGCTGAAAGTAAATCTTCTCTCTCTTCCCCCCTCTCCCTCTCTCTCCGAAGATTACTTTCTCACAAGTAAGCATCAAATATTTGTCTGCATGGCGTCCAATTTCCCAGCGATAGATTTGTTTGCTGAGTTTATGCCAATAAGATATATAAACTCAGTGTCTTAGACTTTCCTTATAATAGGCCTATTATTAGTTGAACCACGATGTGTGTCAAGTTAGGTCGTCTTCATGTTTAAAATAAAAGCGCCTAGAAAACACCGAGGCAATTAATTTTGAATTCCGTTTAAAGGCGCGAACTGGTGCTACATTTATTGTAGACAATTCACGACACGTACGGACTACGGAGCTTCGTGACCAAGCTTATAGTGTCTGCTGACGATAGACATTTATGGACAGTTTTGCTAGAGACAATTTTTACGCTGCAGAGAATTCAGTTTCAGAGTCAAACAACGATCTATCGTCTCTGTTTGCCATTCCTGTCATTCGTCTGCATCGTCTCCACACCGGACACACACACACACATACATACGCATACACACACGCACACCCCGGTTGGCAGTTTTTTCATTATCATCCGACAGCTCTTCTAGATCTGCGATAATTTCATGGAATCCGATCTAGAAACGAGTGTAGAACTATTTTTTCTGCGGGACATAAACTGTCACGAACGCGATTTTAGTGATCTTCCAGGATTGGATGACCGTTCTTACGTATATGTAGCTCATCGTGAAATCTTGTTCTACAGGATTACCGAAACAAAACTGTTATGATTCTGCAGTATAGACCTACCTATATCAGCAGGAGACAGTAAAAAAAATTACGAATGATAAAGATTGTTCAAATCTAAAATCGTCAATATTAGGCCAATAGATCTAGCCTATCTCCAGAAAGGTCTTGGAACTATCGAAGTAGACCACAGTCTTCTGTAAACTTAAAATTATAAACTCTGTTGCGTAGACCTGCAGGCTCACTGAAAATTCATAACAAAATTTATACATCTAACGACCAAATTATATAAAAATACTTCAAACGCAACACAAGTTATAGCACGTTTTCTTGTAAAATTTGATGCGTTACACTTTATCGAATTATCAGAATACAGTGGGTGGCTTCACTAAACGTGCTGTAACTTTTGTTGCATTTGAAATACTTTGATAACATTTTGCCATTATGCGTAAATATGAATTGCTTTCAGGTTTAAACAATTTCCTTAAATGAGTTCTATTTTGTCGAAAATGTTAGCAAAAAATTATTAAACGTTATCTGAATCATCAAAGAACAGTGTGTGACGTCACTAAGTTGACTAATTGTTGCTCTGTCTAGAATATATTGGTGAAATTTATATGTAAATATGAATTGCCTTTCAGTCTGTAAAATTTTATTACAGAATTCCCACTTTTGACGGAAATATTAGCAAAAAACGTACGGGTATCATTTTTTTAAATAAACACCCTGTATATAAGAACCTAAGGCGCAATGCCCGTTGGTGTCCGATGCCACTTCTCTGACTGAGTCTGTCTTTCGTCATGTGCCTTATCTTCTGCAGGTCCAGAGGTCTCTATTGTGGAAGAGCGCAATTTCAGTTACTCATCACAAGCAGCCTACTTGTCTGTCTTGGACCTTGCGCAACCGCGCAGAGACAAGAAATCTGAGTGTTAATGTAGCTTGTTTGAAATATCGATACACTTCATTGAATAAATCCCTGCGTGTCTCATTGCCACACACAAAAGTAATAGATCCAGAACTCCATACAGGACCACTGTAATTGGCTCCTATAGGCTGGTTCTACCAACAGAGTTTCATTTCAGAGAGCGATTTTCTTACATTTTTAATTACTTCTTTATATCAATTTCTGACACAATTTCGTCAAGAAAGAAAGCACTGCGAGTCAGGAAATTAAAGGCAAAATTAGCATAGTTTCATAAACTATTCGTTCAATAGGGTTATGCCTACTGAAATATATTAGAATTTGTAGGGTCTAATGCGGACCATGTTGGCAGGGTCACACTAAATCGATTGTAAAAAATATTGTATAAAAATTCAAAACGTTGTTTCTAAATTTAAAAAATTGCTTTTGTTTACGGCAGAAAATGAATAAAAATACAGTAGGTTACAATGAGAGACATGAATTAACTGTTATTTACACAGTGGTAATCGTATGGTCTAAGATGCCTTAATCTCGACAACCTCCAAGCAAGATAAGACAATCGGGAGTCGATGGTTTTTACAAGAGATGAAATAGTTTGGGCAAACATCTTTCTGAAAAGCTCGAGTTACTGCAGACATATTTACGCTTCGAGATTCGAGTCTGCACTGTGACGAAATTGGCTTACACGCTTTATTTGCGGCTGATGCTGGTCTGTTTCGATATAATTATGATGTGTTGCTGGTCTGTTTAAGACGTGTTGCTGACCTGTTTGA
>JAQFXW010005235.1:0-10529 GCA_034693945.1 Dendrobaena attemsi
TGCCGGCATTTACACGCCGAAGCGCAACGAGCAATTGTGAGTGAAGGACTTGCTCAAGGTCCTTGCGCGGTGGGTGGGATCGAACCAGCAACCCTTCGGTTGTGAGGCGGCGATCTTAACCACTACACTACCGCACCCCACCTTGCATGGTTTACAGGAATAATTATGTTTAACACAAGTGCTAAAAGCATCTAAATAGCAAGGATCTAATTGATGTTCTTAAACATATTCTGAGTGTTTCAAGTAGTTTGTAAGGCATGTTTTTTATAGTACATTTGAAGTCTTAGTGTTTGATTCGTAGAATTGTGTGTTTGTATGCAAACCGATCATGGCATAAGTTTGTTTAACTTGGTTAAATAGTGTCTCAGGATGTTGGTGCCAGAAATTGATTCTCTCTGTCTCGTTGGTACAGTGTGTGGGTGGTAAAATTTAATGGCTATGTATAGCGAATTGCAGCAATAAATTGTAAGGTCCTTTAGATCAATCTTTATTAGTGTTAGATTAGGCTACTATTTATGTTGAAATGTGTGATTAATTTGAGCACTATTACGTAAGACCTTGCATGGTTTACAGGAATAATTATGTCCAAGCAGGTCATGCAGGTGCAATGGCGTATATGAAAATACGGATCTCAGCAGGTTTGTTGTTTTGTTTTCATTCTAATCACCACCATTCCTGGGTAATTTGCATACTGTTTTGTCAACAAGGCACTGAACCCAGTTGTTGTATCTATTACTTATCTTTTACTTGTGATTGGTCAATATCAGACCAAAGGAGGCCTAGTTTCAACCTTTTTCTCTCAACCAGCAACATTTATCAGTTCCGGTGCTGACGTCTGCTTTTACAGTAATGATGGTATGATGTTCAAAACTGACCTACTGTTGCTATCAATTGGTCTTTTTTTGGTTTGGTCTTTGGTTGCTAAGCAATCATCAGTTGACATCATGCTTGCATGAATCATATCCTAAGGGCAGAGGAGGCGGATGCATATTCAGCGTCGGACTTGGCTTGCAAAAGCGGTCCGGGAAATTTTCCAATCATCCAAAAGAATTTGATGACCTTTTTTTAAATCCTCGCGGTCTTCATTTTGAAAATATTTCCTCCCTTCTTTCATTTTTTTAACTCTGATGATCTTTTTAGTGATCGTCTTCATTTCTTACATTTTTGCTTCCTTTAGGGTTGGGGCACCGGCCCAAACTTAGTGTTGGGGCACCGGCACACAGGGAAATTCCTGGTAGCCCGGCAGCCCAGTCCGAGCCTGTGCATATTCATGCCTGCCAATACCCCCAATTCTACCTACCTTTATGCCAGACCAGCCAAAGAAATGTGAGTTTGAAGTCAAATTCAGTGCCAGCGGGCCCAGGAAAACCCGCAAGGTGAATCTCATTCCTGTATTACTTACATATTGACATTAGTTTGGGATTAACAGCAATAGACTAAAATTTATTTCTGATGTTACATGTGTAATGTGTTATGTGATGTTTCATTGCTGATTTAAATCATGATTTTTATTACTGATTTAAATCAGGATTTAAATCAGTAATTTTACAAATCAACCGATTTAGATCATCCCTACCCTGCTTGGGATGATCTATTTAAATTCAACTGTGGCTCAGTTATTGCACAACTTATCACAGGTGTCTTTACTTCATCTTGTGGAGATAAATAGTAACAATGGCACCAGCGTGCTAACTACAAATTGATATTAGGGGAGGCCAATCAGCTTTTCCACTCTAACTGTGTTGCAAGCTATGCATGGGGCCTAGCATTGCAGCTTAGACCTGTTTAAAAGTCATGTTGCCAATTCTTGTTGAAGAAGAACATTGTGATTAGTGATATTGTGGCAAGCAGGACACCTAAATCATTGGGGATATGAATTTTCTGTGAGGTTGTAGCCAGGTGTTCAATTGAGCAACATGTCCTTTAGTTCAGATTGAATGAGGATTGTAATGCAACTACCTGAGGATTGTAATGCAACTACCTGCCTTTTTCAGCCAGTGTATGTACATGTTATGAACCCTGGTTGTAGATCTTAATCTTATCAATTTCTATGCTTTGTGTCTGACACTTTAGTTCTGTGTGATTTGTTGCAACACTTGACATGAATAGTAATAAAACACCTGATTGGAATACTATTGAGTTATATACAGTTACCTATAGGCCAATTGGGCAATTGGGCATATTATGAAATATTGTTTCTTGATATGAATCTAGACAGACAGACGGCTTTTGTTCCCATTCAATTCAGGACCTGAAAATTATGCTTAACAATACCAAAGGAAGGCATCAAGGCAAGATCTATTTCAAACACAGGACAAATTACAGAAAAAGTTCTGTTAAGAAAGCTGAGATTCCAGAAAATAGAGAAAAACATCAAAAATGCCTGAGTTGTATACATAGTGATTTAGTTTCTTGATAGCATCGGTTGCTGTTTGTATGCAGCTGACTGTTTGTTGTTAGTAGCAGTGTAAACTAGTCCTGTTTTCTTATAGTACCTAGTTGGATAGCTGTTATATGGCTTTTTGCTTGTTTGTATTGCCTCATTTTATGAACATCAAAAACATTTATGAGTATTTGACAGCCTTTTTCATCCTATAGCATGGATGTGACACAGTGCTAAAGTTCTGCCATGAATTGGCCTCCAGGAGCTCTGCAGCACATGACAACTGAAGAAATTTGTGAAATTCAGTTAGGGTCATACGGATCAACCATGAACCCAATACTGTGGAATTTCATTCGATATCTCATGGAATAACCTGCTGTCCTAATTGTTATGGTTCTTATGGATGTAAATTGTGCCAAAAGACCCTTTATTTGTACATTTTCAGAGTATAATTGATGGAAGGATCATTGAGTGTTGGATTGATGGTAACAGATGGTTTGGTATAGATGAATTTGTGTTGAGTTGGTGGATGTATCTATAAATGTGCATCAACAATCGGACATTCATTTTTAAAAACACTTAGATAATGTGGTTAAGATGAGTTTGACCAATTACAGAGTCTAAAAGAAGATCTGACAATGAATGCAGACTGCAGAGTGTATATACAACTACACATATGTACAAAAGCATTACAATGCCAAGCAGTGGTTGGTTGCATTGCCGAGTGAAAACGTTTGCATTTCTAGATGAAAACTCTATAACTGACTGTGGTAGGTAGAAATGCCATGATTTTCTTCGGGCAACTGATAAACTCACAGCAGCTGTGTGATAGGCTCAACGCAAGTAGGGCCTTCCTACCAAAAAAAATCTGGTTCACTAAGCAGATCAGAAATTGCGGATAAACTTATCCTAGGCTATATACAAGTCTTAAATTGTAAGTCTGTTCCTTTGAAAAATTTTATGAGATTACATGATTTTGCAGAATAATACATATCTCATGCTGCACTGCTGCAGTCAAATGCAATACTTATCACCTGAGTGACAACTGATGATGCAAACTTTGTCAGTAATCGACCAGAATAGAATCCTTTGAATGCATCCATGAACATTATATTGGCTTCCAACTGAACAGATTGTAAGTTTACAATAATTAGGCCCACAGTTTGGAGCATACTACATCTAAGTCAGCCATTTATCTTGCTGTCTATCTAAAGCATTCTGTTTGATCAATGAACAGAATGAACAACCTTGGCCTGAGAAACTGTACGGTGTCAGGACTATGATTTCTTAAAACAGGCTGATCTTCGTCTGCCCAAACTTAAAAGAGGTTTACTGTTCTTCGTTAACGTGCTTTTCAGTTGCAAAAACCTATTTTTTAAAGACTATCTGTGGTCGGCGTGTGTTTACATTTCGCTTGTGTCACTTTTTTCTCAGCTTCAGACATGACTCCTTCAGTGGTTGGGCTACCTCTGCTTAACAAACTGACCTTCTGGACTTAATTATGTCAGACTTGTTTTTGATGTGTGGTCAGTGTTGATGCTCTGTGCATTAGGTCGAAGGCAGGCAGGCAACAGAAGTTTGCTAATTATAGAAATAATAGTGAGCTCTCAGACTCTTAAGTTCGATTGTTGGTTCCAGGTTCCTTTTTTGCTGTCTGCTTTTGTCCTATTGTTTATTGACATTCAACTGCAATTTCATCTATTTCCGATCGCTTATTGTGTTTGATAATATTACTATTAAAAGAACTTTTACTTTCAGGGTTGTGCTTAAGAATGCGTGATGTTTACTGGTCCAGATTATCTTCTACATCACACCTGAGTTATGTCTGGCAGAAATTTCCCAGATTCAGCATTTTTATCTCTGATATCCAGTTTGTAAGTAAGTAGGTATGTACTTTAATGGACTGCCTGAAAACGCACTGTGGTCTAAGATTGTCTAAGGTACTTAATTACTATTTTTACCACCTCACTACCCACCATCTGCATCTGCCCTTACTGTACACTAAATTAATTATTGGTGGGGTTGCGTGGGACTTTCAACTTTGCAGTGCATGACTTGTTTATCTTGCATTGCATGACTTGTTTATCTTGCATTGAACCAACATGAACCAAAGTTATGTAGTTATCCAGTTGAATCATTCATCAGAACAATGTTATTTGCTCTTGAAATCAAGCAGGAATGCTGACAATGTTTGTTCATTTGCAATTGACCGTTGAATTGCTCATCATATCTTTTTAAATTTTGTCCACACTTGCTGCACTGAAAAGGTGTTTTGGTCATTCGAGTAGTAAATGTGTGCATTTAGAGCAGTGAATATGGGGCCTATGGGCACTGTGTGCACTCTATTGTATATGTGCATGCTGTGTTCATATATTTACATAACTTCAGATTCCAGGCATGGGTAGCTTCAAATAGTGTGTGGGTTGCATATATAGCTAACTGTTTACATCAATATACCAAATTCTTTTTCTGCTTTACAGCTGTAAGCTCTGTTAGACAAGAGTGTATGGGTGTAAGATAAATGGAACACACTTGTGCTTGTTCATACTCTTGTACAGAAGCATGGTTATTTGGTCCCTGCTCTCAAGTTTCTAAAAATGAACAGAAAATTTAGTTATTTTCATCGGTTCAATGCTGGCCCTGCCTGGCTGTCATACACATTCGAGTTGCTAAAGCAAAGGAGTCTGAATTTGTTAATTAAAAGCTATAATACACTATAGGACACAGGCAGCCATCAACAGATAATTTATCAAAACAATTTTCTCTTCCTTTACAAATTCAGTGCTTGATTTTACACATGTTTCAGTTGAGGCATCAACTGTACAGAATTGTGATGTATATGTTATCATGTTGCCAGTACCCTTGAAGGTTGGAATCTTGTGTGTAATTTGGAGTCAATATAAATTCTTTGCTTCTTTGTCCCATTGTGAATTTTTGATCATAGTGTTTTGATATGATGCAATGAGGCAGCAACTTGAAAGAAGTATGGAACACTGCCAGAAAGTCTTCTCAAACTTCATAGACTTCAAACACAAGCATTAAAGAGCACAAAGCATGATAGAAAGATGGAGAGTGATGAAAATGCAGAAAAAACAGAGAAGTTGATGAACTTGACAACTTGTACAAGGGATGTATTGATAATCATCAAGTACCATAAAAGTATATAACAAAATGGCAGAATACTTTCAGAAGGCCGTGATCAGACGCGCTTCAAAAGCATTTGGAATAATGGAGATTATGATACAACTGATTTTTCAATATGGGTCAGAATGTTGTACAATATGAAAGTAATATGAGAAAATAATCCTTAGTGCAGCTAATGAGCTGGCCATGGAAGATTGGAGGAATTTGAAGAGTACAGAAGATAAGAAACGATGACATATAAGACAATTATTGGACCTATCCCCATAATTCTGCTAGACACTGGGGTGCTCAAATCCCAATTGGATCTTGCTCTGCATTCTATTCGATCATCTGACCACATTGACGTTTTTGTTCCATGTGTTGAGACTACAATGGCCCAGACTCGATTTTTTGCTAGCACAGGTCCCTCTCTCTGGAATTCACTTCCCTCGTTTCTTCGTCTTTCTCTCATTTCACAACCTTTCTCTTCTCTTAAGGTCTTTGCGCTGCATAGGACCGCTTCTGAAGGCAAATGTTGTGAGAAGCTTTTTGTACATTTGTAAATGCAATACAATACAATTTAAGTTATTGAGCAAAGACTGGTGGTTTGGACATGTAGAGAGAATGCCAGTGGACCAAATCCCACACCACACTACATGTGAGACTAGAAGAAGCCAGGAACAATTGCAGACAACAATTTGACTACTCTGGAGAGACAGCAGAACCGAAGACTTCACATCAGTTGGACACACACTTAGGGGAGCAATGGTGACTGGAGTTGATAGACAATGAAGTACAATGCAGACCATTCTTTGTACCCTTTGCAGTAAAATTGCTGGCATCAAAATTGATGATGATTGATGAATTCCTTACCTGGTCAAGGCAAACGTATGACTGCAAAGTGGACTAGTTATTGGATATATTATTATTCGGGTTGTTTGTCTTGTATTGAGCAGAATGTCAGGCATGCCTCGTCTGGCCTCTGAGCATCATCAATGATTGATAAAGATGTCTAATAAACCTGTCGACCTGTGACTTTCTGCTGTGATTGGTTCTTGAGGTCAGAGCTGTAGAGAGAATTTATATTTAGCTGGCAGCTGCCAACCACAGCAGTTGCATTTCTTGGCCATATGAATGATGTCCGTCACAGCAGTAACTTCGTGGGCGGTGCTGATATTGATAAAGGTACAGTCAGGTGTTTCATTATCTGTGGGATCACTTATGCTGGTCGATTCTTATCCGCTCACATACACCTCTGTTTGTGTGTACTTACCTGTTAGAACTCGAAATATAGGTAATATAGGTACGTAACCGACTAGCCGTGCCATTCAGTTAGCCTAGTGCAAGCCATTCAGTTAGCCTAGTGCAGAAGAAGATGAAAATCCAACAGTGAAAACACTTTATCTTTAATTAAGATATTCTGAGAGTTATTTACTAAGAGTGTTAAGTACTTAGCATCAGTACTGCTTGCCATAAGAGATGGCAAGTTTATTATGGTCAGATCCACAAGAGTACGTTGCAGTCTTGATGTAGAGGAGGAATGCTGTCTTGCTGAGCCAAGGATTTACATGGAGAGCAACATTATACAGACGAAGTTAATGTCCGGATCATTTAGACCAGAATGAATATTCATGTTTGGTTAATGTGTAACACGTTAAATTTAAAACAGTGACTCACAACAGCTGAAGTTGTCGACTTTACAACAGAGAATATGTAAGATGGAAGAGCCTTAGATCTGGTAGCACTTAAAATGTAGCATATAGCACTTCCTTACTTTAAATACTTGACATGCAGACACATATTTTGACTACACAATAGGCACATTGCATATTTTGAGCTGAGTACAGCTGAACTCAAGTGCAGATCTTCGAGTGTAGGCTAAAGGTCTTGCTTGTATAATAACAATAGTTTGATATGCTGTAGCGTCATTTCTCAATGGATGTTGAAATTCAGTTTGGAGGCTGTACCTTCTGTTAATGTATGTGGTTTTGCTTGCAGAAGACAAGTACTTTTTACACGTTGACTGTTAGGAACAAGATATCTCGTCATAAATTAGGTATGCCTGGACGCGAGGGACGAGATATCTCGTTCTCCAGAGTCCTGCATTGATAGGCTTTAGCAAGGCAAACAACGCTACAATGGATCTTAGCATTTGAGTCGATTCAGCACAGGCTGTGATCCATTAGACCAGCAAAGCGTATACAGAGTTTAAATTATGACACAGCTTTGGAGAACAATAGACCCGTCCGTGTTACTGTGGGGGTCATCGAATGGTCAGTTAGATTCTCTGTTGAAAGAAATTTCCCCTCGCGGGGAATGTGTTAAGTGTATTTTGAAATCATTTTGTTACTCCAAAGTGTAGATCCCATTCTTTGAAAAACTGTACCTTCATATTAATTTGCATGCATTAATTTGACAGACATGTTCACTTTTCCCAGATGATCCAAGGTCAACAGAGCTGGTGCTTGGAACATTAAATTCCAGGAATTGCTGTTTTCCTCAGAGACCAACCCCTAATCTAATTAGATATAATAGACCTATAAATCTGACTGGGCTCATTCCGGGAAATATGAAGCAGGTTCATTCATAGATTTGACCCATTCATGGAAATAATAAATTATGCAGTGGCCTAGGGTATATGGCCTTCACTCTTGAACAATATTGGCATTAAGCAAAATATACCCTGTATGTAAAGCATAGAAAATGTTCGGTGCTACTAATATTACCCATTTATAGGTACAGAAGAACAGTTCCTTAAATCAGCCATTAGAGGGAAGAAACGTTAATGACCTCATCATTTACCTCAGTATATGGAGGTATATAGCCTGTCCTCTAGACTCTAGTTTGCAGCCCATGATAAAAGCTGGACAATGCTGTCAAGATATTAATGTTACTCATTTCTCAAGTACAGTGCTTGATGATGCAAACCAAAGTTATTGAGAAGACTGTATCATCTCAGTTGATTGCATATATAGATGCTAATAAGCCTTTCCCTGCCTATCAGTCTAGTTTTGTGCACTGCTGCTCCATTGAGACTCTCCTAACTTAGCTTCTGTCAGATATCTTTGCTGCAATGTATTGGTACACAAGTTACTCTAAGCTGCTCCATTGAAACTCACCTGACTTAGCTTCTGTCAGATATCTTTGCTGCAATGTATTGGTACAAAAGTTACTCAGCACAAGTTACTCATATGGGGTAGCCTGATGTTGTCATTTGGGCCAAGGTATTTTTTAGCCATGGTAGGTGAAAATACACCTAGTGGTGTCTCCATTTATGGATATACATAACATTGCATATATTATGAATGATTACGAAGACCTCTTATACAATATGCAACCATGCGTGTATGTATGCAGTTAATTTCTTTATACAAAACTCGAAGGTTCTGATGACTTTCGATTATTTTCCATTGTCGTTTGTAACAAGTTGCCATGTAAATACTGTAACCTTGTTGTTTGGTTTAGGTTTCGAGTTGGCTTGGACACCAAGGTTTACCCTCGAACCAAAGGACATGGTCGTGGCGAACCATTCAAACATCGTTCTCAACTGCGCAGCAAACACAGGCGGAAGGAACGTGGAGATCAGTTGGCAGAGAAATGGAGAGGCCCTTGTGCCCGATGGCCGCCAGTACATCCTGTCTCCCAATGGATCTCTGCTGATCCCGAATTTTAGCCAGCAGCTGAACGACGATAAGGAAGTGTACGAGTGCATCGCCAAGTTAGGAAGCAGTGCTTTAGTGAGCCGCATGGCTCGGCTTCAAGTAGCAGGTAAGCCTCTCATTCTCTGTTTGGTGGTATTGTCTTTCCGTTGTCTGATGATTTTGTTCTGAGTTTTAGTTGCTAAATTCTGTTTGAGCATCACTTGCATTGATCAATGGTTTGAGTAAGTTGAGAGTATGCCAGTATGACCGAATTTTACACAATGCGTTACATACATGCATTGAAGGAAAGAGGAAAGAGATGTAAAGATATTCTAATAAAATTGCATCAGATATACGTCGTAATCGAGAACATTATTACATCACTTGGCCTATTATTGAGAGCATCTCTGAACATGATAAATGACTGAGAACAATAATGGTTGTCTGTCCATACTAGTGATATTTCAGTGAACTGAAATAGAAACTGAATTTGTTTAACGGAAATGGAAATTATTTGCAAAACAGAAATTGAATAGAAACGGAAATTATACAAGTCAAAACGGAATAGAAGTAGAAGTAATAATTAATATCCAAACTGAAATTGTTGAAAGTATGTAAAAATATTGCGTTTCCATCGAATTTTTCTTTGACTAAAATTGGTACTTGTGTAATTATCTGTGTTTTAAGCAAACCATTCATTCTCGTAGGGTCTAATTAGTATACCCTGTTGCACAAAATCTATTCTATGTCGTCTGTTAGTAGGGCCTAATAGTTGGGTCACTAAATCTTATTTTATTATTAAGGCTGAACCTATCTTGACTCTTAGTGTCCAGTAGCCTAGGCTACAGGCAAAAGCGAAGTGTGTGTTGCACTGTTGCAGTATTTTGTATATGATGAGAAAACGAATAAGAGTCTGTGATTGGTGAAGTTGTATTAGATGCTAACAAGCAATTAACCACGTCGACTGCAGCTTATAGGGTATAAATTATAATCTGCCTAATCTCAAGCTAAATACATTAAATAAATAAATTTATGTAATTGTTAAGTTGGTCATCAGAATGTCCTCACATTTCAAACAAAATTTAAAAAAGCTTTTTCTCAAAAGATTATTTTTACAAAAATTTTGAGCCGTCCAGAAAGCGGTGACTAGGTCAGGTTACCGGAAACATAGCATTATTTTTTTGCCCAAGCTGTGTGAATCTATAAACTTGTGTAAACCAATAAATCTGTTTTTCTTTTCGGATAAGCATAAAATGGGTGAAATGAAGCGCATAATATATTGCATTGTATTTACAGAGTTGTATTCAGTGCCGGATTAAGCACCGTGGAGGCCCATAGGCAGTGAAACTTTTGGGGCCCACGCCCCAGGCCCCTAGTCGGCC
>JAQFXW010005236.1:0-10529 GCA_034693945.1 Dendrobaena attemsi
TCCATCCATCCATCCATCCATCCATCCATCCATCCATCCATCCATCAATCCATCCATCCATCCACCCATCCACCCATCTTCTAATCTCGTGTTTTGTATGTATAGGCCCATCATACTTCATTAGCTGGACCGGCACCTTTCAGTTCATTAATATAATTATGTAAATGTATTAAAGGCCTGAAATGCAAAGCAAGTAATCTGATGCATGTGATCTGTGTGATGTCTGCTCTATAGGGATGGGACGATAACGTTGGTCCAGGCTCCGAGTCAACCGGAGCAGGAGCCGAGGGTGATGATAGACGAAGCCCCAATTCCGAAGTTGGGCGGACCGACGTACAAGCAGATCAGACCGAAGACATACCAGGTCCTCGAAGACACCCTTCCAGCTGACGACCTGGCCTCCGACTCATCTTCACCCGATGCTCTACCTGCAGGTTGTTGCTGCTGCTGCTGCTGCTGCTCACTCTTCTGAGTGCTTCCATCATCACCATCCATCTCCTTTCATTCCCTTCATTACCACATATCCATTCCACGAACTCTTACAGCGTCATTATATAATATATATATAATATATATATAAATGTATATATACATGTACTGCTGTCCGTCTGTCTATATCCAAGGCTTGCAGATGTTTACTCTGACTCTGTTTACTCGTTGAGGGTTTGTAGGCGTTTGCTAGTTGTAACTTATCTTTGGTTGTATACATGTCTGCCTCTGTCTGTCTCTGCTTCTGCCTTCATCTCTACCCTCCTCTTCCTCTTCCTCCTCCTCTTCCTCCTTCTGCTTGATCGCTTGTTTGTGCAGGCGCAAGATGTTCCAGTCAGCCGCAGCCATTGGTGAAGAATTTGCCATTTGGAATTCTATAGTATAGGCCTACACCTTCCTTCCCTCTTAACCTTCGCCTTCTACTTCATCTGACGCCTTCTCTTCCTACTTCCTTCACTTCTTCTGCTTCCTACATCCCTGCCTTAACTCCTTCCGTCCACTCAAGGTCTTTCTTTTCCGTTCCCTTGCTGCCAATATATAACATGGGCGTCATATAATTATATAGTCTATATTTATCTATTTCTTTCTTCCTATCTTTATTTAATTCTTTCCTTCCATCTTATTTCCATTCTCCTTTCCTTCTTTTAATTTTGTTTCCTATCTTTCCATAGGCCTATGTTCCTGAATTCTTTTTTGCTTCATTCCTCCTTTCCATCCTTCCTTCGTTTCTTCCTTTACTCATTCACTAGAAAACTGCAGCAATGCAGGGCTTGAGGCTTCACATTTGCACGCACACTCCTCCGTCTTATTTGCCTGACCTCAATGATCTGAAGACTGAGAGAGAGCAGCAGCAGATGTTCAATGCTCCTTCCTACATCATACACACATGTAGGCCTACGTCGAGCGTCGTCTAGCAACCGAACTGGTGCTCTGCCTATTAGCAGCACACTGTAGCAGACACCGTTCGTCTATCCACGGAACTTGGCAGCCACCTTCAAGAACTAGAACCTACTCCACTTCCTTCTTTTCCAACTTCTTTCTCTGCATAGGCCTATAGTCCTTCGTGCACTTGTAATATCATCCTTACTTCATGCTACGTACAGTTGCTACTGCTATACAGCCTACGAGTATTATAAGCTACAGCGTTTACTATTAGTTGCTGTTGTCTCTATTGTATTAGCCTAATTACAACAGTTTACTATTATAGACTGTACAGGCTAGAGCTGCATTGTTTCTTGGTATAGCCCTGAATGTTGAAGAGTGAATAATTGTTGTTAATTGCAGGTCGACCGGCTTCGATATTCGACCGAAAGAAGCAGGATAGATCGGACTACCTGAAGGCGAAGGGATCATCGATACAGAAGACGTTCGGAGACCTACAGTAGCCATCCTGTAGAGACTGCATGCATTGGGGCATCGTCGATATGATGTATGACTCACCTAATTAGACGCTGAAGTCTTTTGTTGATTATTCTGACTGCTAACTGTCCCATGCTCTGCAAACGTCTGCTCATAGAACCCTGTAGGTAGGCTGTCCCCCGATGTATATACACACACAAAGGGCTCCTGCATGGTCTGCCGCAGTGGGGGTGAGAGTATCCCAGTGGGGGGTGAGAGTATCGCAGTGGGGGTGAGAGTATCGCAGTGGGGGGTGAGAGTATCGCAGTGGGGGGTGAGAGTATCGTGAACTGATATAAAACAAGATCGCCATTGTTGCTTCATAAACAATTTCTGCCATGAAGAGAAATCATTATGAAGTGATTTGATGACCAACCCGGTTTTGTTGCAGTGACCAAATAGACATAATAATTTTGGACAATTATTGGTCATCGCAACTTGACATCAGAGTGGGCTGTAGGATTACAGAAGCCAACGATGTTCTTCAGCGTCACCCTTAGCACTGTTAGCTTATTCAAGGCCTCTCTTGGCATAGTCACTCTTGCTCATTTAATTGTATGTAGCATTTGCATCGTTGCTAACTAACCTCCGTTAGCCAAGAGGATCCTAGATTCATAGAAGCCGTTGCGTAGTTCAATCAACTTTAAATATCAAAACTTGGAATAGCCTCAAGAGAAATTGCCTGTGACTCAACACACTGCTATTGTCAACTATTGATTACGAGAATTTACAAGTTTACACTTGATTAGAACTTATCGTAATCAGTGATTACAGCTCATCGCTATAGGATTAACAGTGAAGTAAACATTCGGGACATTTATCCGGTAGCAGAGCAGAAATCAAGAATGTCACATGAGTGTATAGTCTGTAGCCTTGATTGATATCTCGAGTTGCTATCTTTAATATACAATAAATTTTATATATAATACTTAAAGGTTGTTGCTGAATATATGAATAGAAATTAAAGACAATAATTTATTGAAGCAGAACAAGAGTTCCATAAGAGAGGGAAAGAGGGAGGATGACGTGAAAGTGCTGCCTGACTGAGGCTCTTTCTGCACTTATGTAAAGTTGCACTGTGGATTGAACCTCAAGTCCACAGTGTACTAAGTTCAGTTTCAGCAACGCATTTAACCCACGTGGGTTAAAGTGACCAACGGAGTGCATGGCAGGGTACCAGATCGACAACAATGCCCATAGGCTTCGATATTCGACAGAACAATGCGACCGAACAATGCCCATAAGTTCCTGTATATAACTTCAATGTGAAAACCTCGTAAACCATAGACAATGTGAAAACCTGGGTAACCATAGATTTAAAACTTTTATACGCGATTTGAAAACATGCATTTAAAGCTGTAGATTTAAAGCAAATATCAAAGGCCTACAAGTGATGTGGCGATAGCCTTGATCATAACAGTCTTGTTGTCAAGACCTGAAACCTCAAGACCAAGACCAAGGCCTTGAAACTCAAGACCAAGACTTTTATTCTCAAGACCAAGACTTAAAGTCTTAAAACCAAGACCAAGACTTTGAACGTCAAGACCAAGACCAAGACTTTTAGTCTCAAGACCATTCAAGACTTTTGAAATCACTCATACATACACATGATAAAAAATTTCTGTAGGTGTTTTAATTAAAAATAAAACAATCATTTCTTTCGAATAAAGCAAAACAGATTCCAACAACAATTACTTCTCAAAGTTTGTCATGTGAAATGCAGCCTATATCTGTTGCATTTTATTAAACCAAGTCTCTCAGCATTTATTGACCAAAATGTTCTGTGTGGCCTCATAAAAATGTCCCACCATGAGAAAAAAATAATCTGCAGGTGCAGAAGTCGCTGGTAGGCCTACACAAAGATGCACAAGTCTTATCTTTTAAAATCCTCCCATAATTGGTTTCTCATTATATTATATTATATTATAAGATTATACAACTTTCAATTCACTGAACAGCCGGGAAAGAATAGCAATAACTAGAATAAGTCTACAAGTATCCAAAATCTAAAAGTAATTAGAACTTCATAGAACTGCAAGTCACTACTGAATTATACAGTGACCTGAATAATAAGTAAGTAGGCTACGCATTACTGTTTTCGTTGACTTTTTAAAAAGTCTTGGTCTTGGTCTTGAAATATCAAGACTCAAGACTTTCGGCCTCAAGACCAAGACCAAGGCTTTTCTTCTCAAGACCAAGACCAAGGCTTTTTTTCTCAAGACCAAGACCAAGACTTTTTAAAACAAACTCGAGTGCACTCGAGTTCAAGACTTCAAGACCAAGGACAACAAGACTGGATCATAAGGCGTTAGCAACACAACATGCACCACAGCTGATGATATGGTGATGAACTTGTCTTGGCTTTCAGTTAGGCCTATGTAGTCTCTTTCATTTAATTCATTTCGAAATTTACCTTCAAGAAACCTACTCAGAGGCCTGCCTATCGACTTCAATTAACACAATGCCAAAGTACTTTAATTTAATTAAGAAATTCAAGAGATGTTATTCTGACACTGCTTTTAATCATGTCCCAATAGGTAATTCTTGTAAAGATTCCATCATAAAGTCATATAACAATAATGTAGCACTGTGCTATATGCCGTTATGCGTTTATATAAATAGCACTATTAAGTCATTCTACAGTCTCCTCATCTTCATCTTCCTCATCAACCATATCGTCCATTTCCAGACTGTTTGCCTCAGCCCTGCTCTCCGACCTCCGTTGACCCTCTGCTAATGTGCCATCAAGAGTTGTGCTATCTAAGATTGTATCGTCGCCAGTGGGTGAAGTATGGTCAGCCGACGGTTCATTCAGTGATTGGTTTAATGCTGGAAAAGAAATCATACACAATCAAATTAATATTGACCATACACAGAAAATCAACTGGTTCTTCTTTGACTGAGTGGAACTCCATTGGCTAAAGCAGCTTAACATGGCAAACTAAGGTTAATTTTTGCAAGAAACATCAGGACTCGTAACTTGGTAGGAGTGAGGCTCTGCAGCTCACGAGTGGGTAAGAATCAGCCAAATTGAATGTTGGATGCTTTTAAAACATCGTCACTTGATATTGATAATCAGGAATAGTGAACTTTATATTTAATAAGGCTCACAGAGGCATTTCGAATACTATTACTATGAAGCTAGTTCTGGTTTCACTGACTAAGAAATAAATTAATAAAAGAACCTATGATAAGGCTAATAATTCCAATGGTACTTTTCTCTGAACCTTTTGGGGGTGATAAATTGGAATAACCTTACTTAACTATATACATCGTACCATACTGAATGGCAGTAGTCTTGTGAATTATATATTTGTACGTTAGTGTTATCACAAAGTCGTTATATGATACTCCAGACCAGAGTTCAGAATCTTTAACTAAAGACTGAGTTTTTCTACTTAACACTCAAGAAACATCATTAGATACTCACTCAGTTTTTTTAACTTTGATCCTCAAGTTTTAGTAGTTGTGCATAATGTGCAGAAATCTAACGATCAGTGTACATAAAATTTGTGTGATCTATAGACGACTGCTCTTCATGATGGAGCTATCTGTCCCCCTGTCTCTCTCTCTTGCCATCTCTTTATCTCTGTGTCTCTGTCTGTCTTCCTGTCGGTCTCTCTGTCGGTCTCTCTGTCTGTCTCTCTAGAGAGTCTGTCCCTGTCTCTGTCTCTCGAGCTATCTCACTGTCTGTCTCTGCATATATCTGAAGACAGACATACAGAGCTCTCTCTACATCTGCCTACAGATCAGGGTACTACAGTACCCTGACACAATAAACTATACTCGCAATATGTACACTCATATCCATGCATAAATGAAACATATCCACCAGTCCTTACTAATCAATAACCATCAATTTAAGTCATGTAAATACTCGTGGATCTCATATCCATACTCAAATTATATTCATTACTAGCGTTTCTGGAAATGCTGCTCAGGTTTAAAACATAATTTTCATTAGAGTTTTTCAACTCATTACTTTAGTAACTCTATTCATATTCATATTCAGCAACAACTTCTAAATTCAGTAGATGAATAGGCAATGAAAAAGACATGGTCATGCCTGATTAGTAGATAGAGCAACACAACACGAGAACAACATCTATTGCAATCATGCATGGAAAGGGAAAAACCATGCTCACAGACGTGGAAAACTTGTTATTAGATAGAGGAATATCTACATGCAAGTAAGATCTGCAGAGAAATCCAGTTAAGCTACTTCCACAATCAAATAAATCACTTTCACATTCAGTAGAAGCACTGGAAATGGAACATTCTAGATACTTGACTCTCTTGCTATGGGGCGCGGTAGTGTAATGGTGAAAGTCGCCGCCTTGCAACCGAAGGGTTGCAGGTTCAAATCCCACCCGCCGCAAGTCCTTCACTCACGATTGCTCAAGCGCTTTGGCGTGTAAAACTCCGACACACCTGCGGGCTGTAGTCGGGACCGCCTCTGAGTAGGCGGTATAGAAATACACAAATACAATACAACACAATAATATTCAACCTTTGCAAATGCCATTCTACTACATGTATCAGCAGACAACATCAGCAGAAAATGATCATTTACTACAGAAAATGATCATTTACCATCAGCCTCTAGGTCCAGAGCTGCTAAGAAAATATTCCAGTTGGTTTCTGCCAGGAAATATTATATACTTACATCAAAGACAAGACAACAAGAAAGACAAAGACTTAAGACTTATAAAGACATGAATAACAGACTCTGCCTTTCGGCCAAAGACTTTACAAAGTAGTTTTGACAGACTGTACCACATTTTACTTAATTGAGATGTATAGGGCAATGTATACTAAGAGAATAATATGGTAAATCCTGGTCTGCTAGACTGTAGGTCAAACTGTGAAGCAAGTACTGAAGGAGATTACATAATTAATAATTATATTAGTCAGTCACCCACCACTGAAGGATCAGTTGGTATAAGATAACAACTACCATTAAATGGAACAATTGCTTTCCAATATTTTATTAAAGTTTATTAATGTTTATAAATGCACTCCAGGGCACCAGCGTCTCCAGCATGCTGCAGAGAAATATGAAAAGCTCTGATTATTGTTGCCAGAGCATATAGTTTAATGCAAGGATCAAACGTACAAAACACAAGAAAGATGTTATTCTACTAAGGCAATTATTCCACACTAGAAGTAGCATTACAGTGTAAATAACATCTGGCTAAGAAACAGAGAATTTGTCAATGTCATTGATTTTCTTAGTTTCATTACTTTATCTGTGATAATACAAATTTGGTGATTTAATTGTCAAATTAATAATAACTATTTTTAATAATAACAACAACAATAATAAAGCAATAATAATAATATTGATTAATGAATAACATTAATAATTATAGTTAATATTCTAAAGGATAATCGACCTCGATGTTGCTGCTGCAGTTAGATTATAATAATGATTATAACATGCAATGCTAATGGTATATATTGTAACCAGAGCTAAGATATTTCTAAAGCCTAGAAATCCAAAAATTGAGGCTTTATCATGATTACTGAACCAGTTAAAGAATGCAGAAACTCGATTGCCAGGAGACTTTGACCAGAAGGAAACAGCGAAGTGTCCACAGAATGATTGGAAGTCAGCAGAGGCGATGGATAAGGGTTTATTTGCTTAAAAAAGAGAAAATTAGTTTTGAATGAAAGTCTGAGAAGTGATATATATATAATATAATATATATAATTATATATATAAGGAGCCTTAAGTGTCAATATTGCATACATGCAAATGAGATGTGAAAGTAAGAGAGGAGAGAGAAAGACTTTATGTAATGTTAATATGGTTGAGAGTGGATCATCATGTGATCCGTCTGATAACATCAAGCGAGTCATGATGAGCAACAAAGAACTTGAAGAGAAGGATATGAAACACTGGCAAGAATTCTGGATTGATTCTTTTTATTCATCGTTGGAAGGAGTGCGACTGACGAGGTTCATGGATTTGAAAGATTAAGGAGGCAGAGCAGAAATTTCAGTCAGGACGAATTGTAATTCAAAACAAGAGAGAAAGAAGCAGTACGGATCAACAATAGCAGGAGCTTCAAGGAGTTAGTGGAAGAAATGAGATGGAATCAGAGTTTATAACAGTACACAGATTTCTTATGACTGCTGAGCTAAGTGAAGAAGTGCACATATCTTGGCAATATATTTGAGGCATTTGTTGCTGATGGATCACAGAATGGAAAGTGTTTTTGACCATTAGCTTCATTGTCATCTTAGTCATGAATCAATGGAGCATTTGCAGGAATGTATTAGGCACTAGCAAAAAGTTAAACATCAGTGCACTTACAAGTACTACCTGGAAAAGTATGGAAAGTCTAACGTTAGAAATAAATGCATAATTAATATTAATGAGGTCAGTTGATATAGAGATGTTATAGTCATGACTGTACGACGAACATGCCTAGCATGCTTACTCATCAAAGTTACCTTTTTCAACAAGAAATCTGTTTGATTCACCAAACAAAGGTTCAGCATCTGTGGCAGTCCTGACAAATTTTGTGGTCTAGGCTACGTGTATCTGGTGACTATGTTCAAATGTCTTGTATTAATAGAGCAGAGCATGACTCTTACACAAGTACACATCACTGATGAATGTTGTGAATGATTTTGGACCTTTAAGAATTGATTTTTTCAGAGTATGTGGGAAGAGTCTTTCCATTGACGCCTTATCACTAGCACCTTATTTGATCCTATCTTACAACTGAAGATCTCATTGCAGTCTGAGTGAGTCTATCTTAACTGCTGCCACCTCCAATTGGCGGCATACAGGGTCTAGGTTTAGGTAGGCATAATATAGCTTTATGGTGGAGGAATTTAAATGCATTGAAAAATAGATCTTGCTGCACATGAATTTAATATAATTTAATGCAATGTATATCCTCAAAAATTTCTCAGCACCCATAAAAGCCACGTAAGGGAGATGAGCTTATTCACCGGTGCTGTACCAAATCAAATCCACAATAGCCAGCTAACTCCTTGTCTGTTCCAGTGCCAGGTCGAAATCTGAGGTCAAGCTGAGGCGACAACAGGAGGACGCTACGGTGATTGTGTTGCCGCTCTTATCTCAAGGAACCATGTTTCAAGCTTATCCACTTATTTACTGATTTACTTTGTTGTACAGGGTGACCTCACTCACCTGGCTTACCACCCGAACTCCAACGAGTGTCAACGGCAACACAGTAGCATAGAAGTGGTCTGTCGAACTATCTTGGCTTTCAGTCATTAAGTTGCAATAACTATCTCATGCTATGACTGTCTACTGTACATAATAAGTCAGTGCTGAGAACATTTAACTGGAGACTGGAAGCATTGCTGCCACAGACGCTGTTGACATAACAAACATTATCAATTGCATCGTTACTAAAACTCACCTACTTCTGAAGTCACGGCTGCCCTAAAAAGTCTTATCTGCAAAGATAATAGTCAAAAATAACAGCACAACACTAACGCCAGTTCAGAGATGGTTTCTGGTTCAGTCTCAGAGAAACGTAGCAGTCAATAATTCTAATTTTTACATTTATATTTTCATTTAGAGCAAGTACGTTACACTAGAACATTAGACATATTTAGTTTAGCATAAAGAATGCAGAAAAGTAAACACTACAAAATGAAGGACGACAGATTTGAAGTTGAACTGTTACATTGATGCCACAGACGCTGTTGACATAACAATACATAACATAACATACATAACATGTACAGCCCTAACACTGGACCTCCTTGATTGCAAGACATCAGGACTTTCAACACGCGTGATATAATCATGTGCAATTGTAGCTTTGTTAATGTTTTCTAATCACTGTACCTTCTTCGTCGTTCTCTTCGAGAGGATTCTCTTCGTTCTGCGGCAGCAACTCTGGTTCTGTTTCATCCTGTGGTTCTGGTTCCTCCACTGGATCTATGATGATTTCACTGATGTCCTTCGCCCTCCACTTTGGAATGACCTTGACCTCTTCCTCTTCATGGCCACCCTTCTCCTCTGCCACCTATATGTTAAATATCATTAGCTACACTTAAATCACTCAAATTAGAGTTTAATATAACATCTTCCTGACCGACTATTCATTCTTCAACTGTCAGATATTATTTCAAGCCTGTGCAAATTGTTCAAAATTGGAAAAACTGTAACAAGAAACATCATAGTCTCTTCACTTCACCTAAAAGAACTATCAACCCTACTAAAGGCGCTAAACATCAGCTCAGATGTGATACGATACCATAACCCATTAAAAGGTGAAACTGTGCTGCCTGCTGAGTGCATTATTTGTGTATATTTGGTGCAAGTGTGCAAAGATCAGTGGGTGTGTTTTAGTGAGTGCTGGTGTTCGTGTGGGTAGATGAAATTGTGCTTGGTTGGTGCACTTCAGATCTGTAACATAAAAGCCATGCCATAACTCAAGGAAATATTCATTTAACTGTAGTGATGAAAGTGAGCAGTAACATACATGTAAAGTCAAAGTTACATAACTGTTCCAGAAATGCATGATATGCTATGAAAAATACAATAAAACCTTGTTTGTCAAATCTAAATTGGCTATTAATGGTTCTATGTATCCAATGATGTTTTGAAGAAGTACAATAAAATATATTGTACTAGGTATATCCCGTCA
>JAQFXW010005237.1:0-10528 GCA_034693945.1 Dendrobaena attemsi
TTCCGCGCGGCCTGGGTTGGGAGCGCCTCTGAGTAGAAACCTTGAAAGGGCGCTATATAAATTTTGATTGATTGATTAAGATCCGGTGCGTTAGATTGTGGTTTCGTTGTGTTTTCGTCGATATCACGTATGTATTATAGCACTTATAAACAGTTACAGTTACCATCTTTAGTTGATCGTCATTGACTTTGTATCCACCTTGCTGGGGTTGTAGCATCGGACATTTGATTTTCAATGGTCGTGCCTACAGTTGCTGAGTTTTATACGCGACGCACAGGGGCGTATTTAGGGGGGTTTTACGGATTCAAACTCCCGAAATGATTTTTTTTCATGTATTTTTTTTAGTTATTCCCCCTCCCCCGAAATGTTTACCCTAACCCTCGTAACCCTAACCCAAAAATCTGAGAAATAGACTCAAAATCTGTGAAATTGTGATGAATGGCTAAAAAAAAGCAAAGCATAAATTTCAAGATTTGGGGCAAATGACTAAAAAAGGTCATCCGCTTTTTTGGCGACTTGCAGGGCAAAAATTTCAAAACCCCCCGAAATCAGTTTCTGGTGATGCATGATTTCATTTTATTTTAAGTACAAATCAGCAGAAATAAACTATTCTAAGCTTGGACGATGATTGTTTACATGTCTGATGTATGCTTTCGGAGTGTCGGATTGCAGCAGAGAAATTTGGCTTGGAGCGTGGTTTAACTTGGGAAGAACTGTAGATGGTGAAATTGTATCTTAGGAGTAGTAATGAATTCAATAGGAACTCTGCTTAGATTTGATTTATTATGATGTTTCGTTTCGTCGTCTTGGTGACATGTGCTACCGTGACGACATATGTTGCCATGGTGACACGTGTTGCCATGACAACACTTTTCTAGGATGTGATAAGTCCTGTTACGAAAATCGTTTAACTTGCACTGTATCTGAATACTTTTAGATTTTATGCCGCTGGACGTGTATACGGTTTCATTAGGGTTTTCACAGCAGATGCTGGTGTTTTACTTAAATGGGACGGCCATTAGTTAAATCGAACCTGCTGTGAAGCCGACCTGTGTGTCGTGCTATGCAGGCCGTATTTCGTATAACTTGTACTTGTAAACCAAAACGCGGTTAGCGGTTGGTCATTAAAGAATAAATATTATTATTATTATTTTTAATTTGTAAGTGATTATGCATAGATTCTATTAAACTATAGCCATTTTTGTAAAGCAGATAAACCATTATAAATGGTAATTTGGTTTTGAATTTGTTTACATGTCATTACATTGTTTCTTTTGGACTTTCCACTGAGATGCATCAGATGTGTTGAGTGCATGAAAATATATTATTCGTCAGCATATTTAGAATACTATTGCTCGTCTTTCAATGATTATTTGTTGCTGTTTTTCAAGTGAGCCATGTTATCTTTATTGTGCCCTTCAATACTTTAGGGAATGCACGCTTTAAACACTTTAAGTCATAAATAAGTAAGTAAGTAGATATATTCTTTATTGCAGCAGCTGCCAAACAGCATTCTGGTTTACAGAAATTCTGGTTAATATATGTAAGTTAAGAATTTCCACACTAGTCGTTTGCTTCAATGTCTGTCATTTCGTTGTGTTCCTTTGCCAGGACGTGCTCGAAGTTGTCTTTGAGAATGGAAAGCTCATCCGCGAGTTTGACTTCAGCGAAGTCCGAGCACATGCGGAGATCCCGCTCCTGAAGAACAACAGGATCTGATCTGGTGAAGAGAATGAAGAAGAAAGTTCCAGAAACGTTGTTGATCGGTTGATTTTCTAGGTCCGTCTCCGTTGTTACGATGTTTGTGACCGTTTGTTTCTGTGTGAGCGTCATTAGTAGTCTGCGTTGCTTGTGTGGCTAATCGGATGGACAGTAAATTTCTTTTTTTCTTAGGATAACCATAAACCATTCACCATATGTCATGGATTGGATATCTAATCTACGCAGTCGATATGCTGTTCGGTTGTTAGAGGCACCTGGTAGTTTTGTTAAATATGTGTGCTGATAGTTTTCCCAAGCCTGCTGCAAATTTCGAATCATGTATGAGGCGTCTTACTGTAGAGCATGATTTTCTTACCATGACAATTGCTTGTCATGTAAGTCGAACTTTTTACTGTTGCTGCCATGTCTGCTTGGTTTTGTCTTTTTTCTGCTTGTCCTCCTTCTTCTCTTCTTCCTACTTGATTTTTTTTTATCTTTTTGGTGTTGAGCTTTTTAGTAATTACTTATGTGTGCTATTTTTATATGTCATAAATTATATTTTAGCTTTATCATACATGTCCAATTTTCCATGAAACTACCACTTGCCAACGACGCTGAAATCATTTCAGAAATCTGATTATTTAAATTTTATTATTATTTATTTATTAAACCAAACACTTGTGTAGCATCCCTACAGTGTACGTACTACGTAGTAGAAAAGTATTAACGACACTCCTAAAACAATCCCGGTAGAAAAGCATATTCTTTTAAGAGAAGCACAGAATTAATCTAAGTAGTATTATTAATTTATTTATTTCTATGCCGCCTCTTCGAGTCCACTCCTACAAAGAGGCGGTCCTGACTACAGCACGGAAGTGTGTCAGAGTTTACATGCTGAAGCACCTTGAGCAACTGTGAGTGAATTATATGCTCAAGGTCCTTAATTATGCTTATTTTTACCGCATTCCCGTCAAATTACACATAAAATGTCGATTGTGTTGGTATTACAAACAACAAGTAATAAAGTCAGTGAAGCGTCTGTGAAAGTTTTGCAGTTTCAACCCAAGAAACGCGGTAAACTGACGTTTGTCAGATTGTCACATGTAAGGGCATTGAAAAATACAAGTAGTAAATTTGTGATTGTGAATGTGATGCAACTGAATGAGAAGGAAAACTGTTGTTGAGTCTGAACAGTAAATTCGTCTGTTGACATGTCAATTGAAATATGTGACATGTTAGAGAATAGCATTTGTAATATTGAGATGATAAACTGGAAGCAGTCGTCTGGTGCTTACTCAGGAACTGCGAACACTTGTATGCCTTCTATGAAATGATTTTATGATGCCTTTCGGTTGTGTTTCTGCGTCCTCTGAATCTTGTCTTGTATTTTGCCATTTTGTTTTGTTTTCAACCTTGGTGAAAGCTTTGCTACTTCAACTGCACGCATGCTGCTCTACACAATACACTTTTATCTATTTATCTATACACCGGGATTTAATTATTTATATTCAATTCAAAGTATTTGTTTATCACCAGCGATAGAGCATCAAAATTAAATTGGTTAAAAAGAAGTAAGTTATACGAACTCGTGTATCTGGTGAAATATTGTTGGAATTGTTACTAAATATTTAGCTTGGCAGCGATGTTGGTTATACATCTGTTTGTATAGGCTTTAGGCCTTGACAGTAACTTGTGCATTTTCAATTCATGTTCTGCAAGCATGTTTCTCTACACAGCGCACTTTTATCTATACTAGAATTTAATTACTTAATGCTCGTATCATATATGCAAATAGAGGTTACTTACTTACTTATTACCAATCTTATGTTTCTTGTTATGTCACCTAATTTCTGTCTAGACATCTTGTTATTCTCACCATCCATCACTTTTAGGTGTACTAGTCAAGAAAGTCGTTGTAATATTTCACAAAATACACATTACCCAGTATAGTGGGTATACCTTCCAGCCATCGTTACTGCTAGAACTTTGTATATTTGTAACTATCATTGCTAGACAGTTATTTGTAGCAATTTTGTTTAAATTAACACTGGACCTTTATTTCTACAATTGGCTATGCTAGCTCGTGCTAAACCGATCGCAGTACGTATTTTTAACTACCATTAGGTATTTGCTGATGTGCGTGTATTGAACTGATTTTGTGAATCTCAGTTGCAGATAGTCAGAAGCTTGGTTGCTGCTTTCAGTATTCGTGGGAATACTGGGAATTAAATCATAGGCATACACTCCTCATCTCTTCAGGACTACCTAAGACACTTTATTTTGTTTGTTGCTTGAAATAGCTTTATGCCTTTATTTATGCAAAAAAGTGTATGCTAGCTTTGCTAGACTGATAGCAGCATGTATACAATACCAGTATATTGTATGGTATTTTAGTAATTTTGTTTAAATATAAACATAATCTGACATTTCATTTATAGAATGTCGTTATTATCTGTGCAAATGAGTATTCTGTCTTTGCATTTGAACACCTTAACTGAAGCATTGTTCCAACCTAGAAGAACTTTTATGATTTCTAATTGCTCGTACTTAATTTAATCGTTATTTGCAATGCAGTTACTTGACCTTTCAATGATCTATGCATAATTGCATATTCATGAAGCATCAACATCTCGCTTATACACATAAGCAAGATCCTTGAATAAATTGTTTGGTTTCAGTTCATGAGTTAAACAGTGAACTGAACACTTCAGGTTGAAATCGAAGCTTGCAATTTCACAAGCATTGTTGTTTTGGCTGTATATGTTATGTTTGGTGTGATTTGCTGTATTTCTCCTAATCTGGTATGGATTTTAGATGCAGTGTAATCTCAATATAAGCATTATAAAAGGACCTACAAAGATTCTATAGATTTTCTTTGTGACGTGACATTTTAAAATGTTACCTTGCAGCTGTTTAATGCTGCTTACATAGTTATTTTTTTAAATTTATTTATTCATTTATTTCTATACCGCCTTTTCAAATCTACTACTATTCAGAGGTCGTTGCGACTACAACCCGGAGGTGTCCTAAGCACCATATTGACGTAGGCTGTCTATTTTAACACACCACAGAATCTGGACAGTTGTACTTGAATTGTTCCAACATATCAAGATGAGACTGTTGCAGCTGTTATAGGCCTACTCTTTGTGTCTTCCTGAAAGGTATTCAAGTTTGCCCCTATCTTAACCTATTGCTTGTTTAAATAGTTAAGACCTACAGTACCGTACATCAGGCAACAGTCTTTTCTACAGTCCATTTTTGTGTTTTATCAATTTAAGAACTGCAAACCTGTCGAAGTTTTGATGCGCATCAAAATCATTTGCTCATTTATTTCTAATCGACATGACGCATTCATATTGATCTTAGCTGTTTGTGTGCGCCAGCTCCACATTTCTGCTGCTTAGTTATTTAAATTCTTACCATACACATTGTTCGAACTCGTTTGCTGAATGTGAGGGTTCGTGTTTGATCATCTGCTAAAAACAACTCGGTTTGCACAGGAATCTCAATTCAAACCCAGGTTCATTAACCTGTGGGTGTTTGGATTATGTTCACACTCAGATTTTTTTTAGAACAGCCTCTGAAAGAATCTCATGACAAAGTATGTCCCGTGGAGAGGGGTTAGAGTAATCTATGACAAATTGGCACAAAGCGCATATGACTTTCATTCACTTCGAGCGTTTCTGAGTTGACTTTCTCTGTAAGATGCGCTATATAAAAGTTCCGATACAATACTTGAAGCTATACCCCTTCAGGTCGACTCATCCATCATTTGCTTGATCGTGTCGTAAATTGAGATCTATAAATAATTAGGTGCCTTTCACGGCTGTCGACATTTAAATTTGACTGCTGTAATAACCTATATCGTTCATTCATACTATGTTTGTAGTCATACAGCGGTCTGTTACTTTGAGTATCGGTGAATGAAGATTATTTACATTTGGGGAACCTTTGTCTTCTCATTATCCACATTTGGAGAACCTTTGCCTTCTCATTATCCACATTTGGGGAACCTTTGCCTTTTCATTGTCCACATTTGGGGAACCTTTGCCTTCTCATTATCCACATTTGGGGAACCTTTGCCTTCTCATTATCCACATTTGGAGAACCTTTGCCTTCTCATTATCTACATTCGGAGAACCTTTGCCTTCTCATTATCCACATTTGGTGAACCTTTGCCTTCTCATTATCCACATTCGGAGAACCTTTGCCTTCTCATTATCCACATTTGGTGAACCTTTGCCTTCTCATTATCCACATTTGGGGAATCTTTGCATTCCCTCTTTGCACATATTCTTCAATCGCTCTTGGCTATGCAACCTTGTGCACGTGTACGATTTGCTGAACTGTAGTAATGTAATGTGCCCGTAATAGTAATTGCTGATGTACAGTGTAGTCAGGTGTAGTACTCATGACTTGCTTTACTGGGATGTTTTTTATTAACGTAATGTAAGATACTTTGAAGTTGTTGCAACAGGTTGTGTTTTCACATAACCTCGTAAATCTATTGGGACGGGCAATTACGTGCACAGCTGATAGCGTAGTATTGAAATCTGCACCACCGGCATTATAAGCTTACTGTTTATCTGCTGTAGGCTAATTTTGTTCTTCTTGCTAAACTTATGCATGAACGGCATTCGTATTTCTAGTGTGTTTATTGATTTGTGGTAACATTACTGGAGTTCTTAAAAGTATTTTCGAAACCAGCTTTTTATTGATTTAAAGTGTTTACTATTTTAAGCCTGTAAGAAAATCATTGTTTTACCAGTTGTTGAATTTGTTCTTGATTATGTTGTATCGCTTCTTTGATAAATATCTTTGAATTGAAAACAGATCTTTATTTGTTTGTGATGGCTTGCTAGTGTGTGCACCCGCACATAGAGGGCAATGTCCCTCCATGTAAAATTTGCACCTATTTTTATAATTATTATTTTTTCGTTTTTTAACAAATTTCTTTGCACTGAGGGACTAATGATATTGATACTATACAAAGTGAAACTGAAAAATGTAACTTCAGTAAAAACAATAAAATTGTACTTATGTTGTTTTTATTATAATTGTGATAATTAATACATAACATACGTTGTGTGTTGGCTCCTCTACCTTACAGTTAGAGGACCTTTATCAAAAATACATACTTTACAATTTCCTGTTTGGCATATTTGAAGCCGTGTCTAAAGTATTTAACCATGACCATTGTAGTTTGCCCTCTTTAAAGATATCTGCGAGTTGCTAGGAGCCTATCGTTGCTAGAACTCTTCGGAAAATACCAATGCTTGGCCCGATGTCAAGAAAAAAATGACCTGGTGCTTTGAAGACAATTGTTCTCGAAGTGCTGTTTTGGTGTATTTTTGTTTCCTGGCAATTGGTATCACCTCAAGGTTGAGATTCCTTGGTGTTAGTATGTATGTTCGACAGCTTCTATACTGCCATCAGTAGCAAGCCACTTCTAGGGTGCCTTACATCCGAGAGCTCTGCAAAAGCAACCATCTGTTGTTCTGTTGGTATGCATGTTGTAATTGTAATGTTGTTATTCTGTTGGTATGCATGTTGTAATTGCCTGGTGTATTTAATATGACTACTTACATATTCTTTTGTGAGAATTCTAGGGCTCTTAATCGTATAGTTACTGTTCAGAGACACTCCTGTCTACAGTGCTTTAGCCGAGTCATAGTTTATTCGCTGAGGCGCCTCATTTACTGTGCCATCTTGCGAATGCGGGTTGAGTATAACTATGGGAATGTATCTCATATCTTACATTCAGCATACCTATGTCTTATTCAATTATACCAAGCCGTTCCTCCCCACAGAGCAGTTACTGCGAGTGAAAGGTCGAGGTTCCTTTGCTGTGGTTCAAGGTGGATTCGAACCTGTAACCCAACGATCACAAGTCACCGAAAACACCACTGCACCACGACTCGTATGGTCGTAATCGTAATATCGAAACTGCTAGAGTGCTCAGGGAGGCCAAGCGCAAAGCACCAGCCAATTCTCGAGCGCTGTGTCAAATCATAAGGGTTGTCCAGAAGCAAGTTTGTGGTGGTCAGAGGTCGGATTTCCAGGAGGTCAGAGGACGGCAGTACTATGGGTCAAATGAACTAATGAAGCCATGCGCTTGCCTCACGTCAGCGGAATTGAGTGTTCCCTGATAACCTCCAGGAATCGATGAGCGGCACCAATAGAAAGGCGAGTGGGATTTAGGATATTATTGCACGGGTCCTAAATGTTGTGGCCCACTCAAATGGTGGTGGCGATCAAAGCATCTTACCCGATCAGTTCATTGCAGAATGAAGAGGTCAATGCCATATACTGTAGGCCTATGGGCGCAATATTTAGCTGAAACAAGCTTGACCAATTTTTTGCACGGCAACGGCCTCTGTTGTCACAAGCTGTCGTTAAACTGATGAAACACACGCATAAAGTACAATTGCAGATGACACACCGTTAATCCTGGGTCTTTAACTAGGCTAAGTGTGATGTATTAGGTAGGGCCTAGGCCTATATAATAGGCTATACATTCAGCTGCAACTGTATGGCAAAAGGGTTCGTTGATATCATTGGTTGGTCACAACAGAAACGCGACATTATTGCAAGGGGTTAGTGTCAGTTTAGCTTATAATTTGCTGCCGCTAAAAGCAAATCATTCTAAAGTGAAAGAAAGCGACAGAGGCTTGTGGCGAGAGTGTGCTCAATTTGACATAAGATTGATTTCAGCTTGATTGTCAACTTCTTTTCCATTCGACCTCCTCTTCATGGAGCTAATCGCCAGTCGATTAGATCTTGTGAGTGACCTCCCTGGCTGTTACGACAAAGGCGGCAAAGATCTCCTCTCCGCTTGGAATGATATTGGACGGATCAATGTCGAAGCCTCCCTCGATCTGCGTGGCAGGTCTCAATTCAGGGCTGTAGCCGTATTGGATGTCGTTCGACTCCTTGGCCCAGTCGAAAGATCCACCAGATGCGACGTCTACAGTAGACAAGGTATACATACACGCGCATAAGGATCGTCCATACGCGACGTCAACCAACATTTAAATAATGAAGTTGCATAATTTACTGAAATATTAGCAAAATACTGTGAAACGTTTTTGAACCATCAAAAAACAGTGGGTGACGTCACGAAAAGTTGAATAACTTTTGTTCTGTTTGAAATATTTTGATGAAATGTGGTCGTAATACGTAAATATGAATTTCCTTTCAGCTGGTAAGATTTTATTTAAATATTCATACTTTGGACCGAAATATTAGAAAAAGACTTAGGAGCGTCATTTTTTGGCTCACCCTGTAGATTAAACACTGAATAGGCCTATTAGTGAATCGAGGAAATTCTAGCCATCCTCGATCAGTGTTTTATCTAGTCCCCACTCTTCTCTGGGAGGGGTCAATCCCGAAAGTTGGGAGGGAACCCAACTTTGGTAATTTTTCGGCCCAACTTTTCATGACACAACTGCACAAAAAACTTATGACCTTTTTTTAGTCATTACTTCAGTTTCGAGGAAAATTTACATTCACGTCTGCAACAAACACTAATGACCTCATGTCCTCAGTTTTCCTGAGGGAACTATCATCCTGGGGGAACTTTCCCCCTCCAAGCTGGTCTAGATTAAACACTAATCCTCGATTAACTTACAGAGCAGGTCAGGAGGAGTTCCCACTTGGAATCGTCTGCCGTTGACGGCGAAGACCGCATCTGCTGCCAAACTTCCCACTCGGAACTACATGAACACGTACATACCGTACATTATAATAAGTCAACCGTTCTGTGAAGTGGCCTATAGATAAGAAGCCCCAGGGAGCCTAATCAACGTATGTATGTAAGTATGTATGTGTTTATTTCTATACCGCCTCTTACAGTTCACTACAATTCAGAGGCGGTCCGGACTACAGCCCGAAGGCAACTGTGAGTGAAGGACTTGCTAAAGGTCTTTACGCGGCGGGTGGGATTCGAACCCACAACCTTTCGGTTGCGAGGCGGCGACCTTCACCACTACACTACCGCCTCCCATAATGAAGCGTTAAGTGTTGCGTTAAGTGCTGCTGTGTTAAGTTGTAATAAGCAGTATCGCTCTTTATTCTTTGCTGGTACTGCGCTTTGAAATGGTCGTCCACTTACTTTGCGTTTACTACGAAAGACCGTTCTAGTTTATTTGTAGGCCTATGCCTCTCTTAAGACTGGTTTCTTGCGCCTGGGATGGTTAGGGAGTGCCTCTGAGCTGCTAACTTGAAAGGGCGCTATACAAATTTGCTATTATATAAATAAGGTGACCAGATACATCAAGATCTGAAGACGTTGAAGCTGAAGAAGGAGGATACTGGAGACAGGAACAAATGAATCCTCCAATCCTCTGTAGCAAATGATTAAAACAAACCTGAAGGAGAGAGAATAATTAAATAAATGTTGTAAAGCAGTGTAAAGGAAACAGTTAACTAAGCCGTTATATTATATTTAACTAACTTCCTTAATACTAGCAATCACCATCACCATGCGCTCTGTTTCACTCGACTTGCTTCTTGTCCCTTTTATGCGATCTGCCACGGCTCAGGCCTGCAGCTTTGCATTTGTTGGTCTTTCAGCCTGGAACCGTCTTCCTCTTGCCCAGAAGCAGGAACTCATCTCTCTTTCTCTCCTTCCGGGTTTCGCCGGCGCCTGAAGACTATGTTGTTTGCCTGTGGCTTTGTTCCGTCGGGTCGGGAGCGCCTCTGTTGAGTTCGCTCTGAGCGGCGCGTTATAAATTCAGATTTACAATTACAATTATTATCCTACCTCCGAAGTACGACCCGTCTGATAGACTGGTAGCGACCTCTCCGTTCCTCGTGACGATGTCGA
>JAQFXW010005238.1:0-10528 GCA_034693945.1 Dendrobaena attemsi
CCTCCAACATATCGGCTGCTATCCACTGTGGTAAAGTTTTCGTGGGCTCTATCAATTATGCAGCCACGCCAAGGTTCCTGATTTGTGGAGAGGCGATGGATACTTGCAGGACATTGAGGAACATCATGACATTAAGGAATAGAGTACTTATCACTGGACCCACTGCGAGGATAATGATGGACTGCAGAAAGTTCTTGATATCGCCTGTAGAGATTACAATTAAGGTAAAGAGATGCACACGTTCCCTACTGCTTCAATACAATTTAATAAAAGAAATTGTTTGATTGCAAATTAATTAATATCTGGGTTTCCGATAAAATGAGTCTTTTGGAGGTGATTGCGCTACGTAGCACGATAGTATACAATTATTATGTAATTTTATGCAATTAATTTTCGGGCGGAATCAGTCTTGTTGTCCTCGGTCTTGAAGTCTTGAACTCGAGTGCACTCGAGTTCGCTTTTAAAAGTCTTGGTCTTGGTCTTAGTCTTGAGACAAAAGTCTTGATCTTGGTCTTGAGGCCAAAGGTCTTGGTCTTGGACTTGAGACCAAAAGTCTTGGGTCTTGAAATTTCAAGACCAAGACTTTTTGAAAAATCAATGAAAACGGTAATACATGATTACTTAGCCTACTTACTTATTATTCAGTTCACTATACAGTATATATAATATTCAGTAGTGACTCTCAGTTCTATGAAGTTCTAATTACTTTTAGGTTTTGGATACTCGTAGACTTATTCCAGTTCTTGCTATTTTTGCCCGGATGTTCAGTAAATTCAAAGTCATAAAATCTTGTACTTAAATGAGAAACCTATTAGAGAATTTAAAAGACTCGACTTATGTGTCTTAGTGCGCCAGCGACTTCTGCATGCACCTGCAGAATGCTTTTTCTTTTTTTCTCATGGTGGGATTTAATATTTTGGTTTAAAAAAATGCTGAGTGATTTGGTATTTATAAAATGCAACAGAAATATGCTGCATTTCACGTGGCAGTCTTTGAGAATAAGTATTGCTGGAATCTGTTTTGCTTTATTCAGAAGAAATATTGTTTTATTTTTCATTAAAACACCGACGTAATGATCTTTGTATCATGTGCATATACGAGTGATTTCAAAAGTCTTGAATGGTCTTGAGACTAAAAGTCTTGGTCTTGAGACTCAAAGTCTTGGTCATGGTCTCCAGACTAAAAGTCTTGGTCTTGGTCAGTTGGTCTTGGTCTTGAGAATAAAAGTCTTGGTCTTGGTCCTGAGGTTCAAGGTCTTGATCTTGGTCTTGAGGTTTCAGTTCTTGACAACAAGACTGGGCGGAATAGACAGAAATAATTATATAGGAGTTCAAACAATTTTATGGTGTGCCAGTGATGTACGAGGGACTTGCCAGTCCTAAATCGGAATAATATGTGTAAAAGCGAGTACCCTACAAAGTGGTCTGTTCAATTTGTAGACCTACTTATGTGTTTGACATGGGTTGAAGTCAATTAGAATACGGTCACGAGAAGACACTAATGTAGGCCCTAAGCCTACTTGTCAAAAATATTATTCAATAGGAACCAATTCAAGTAGAACCTTATTATTTAGATCATAACAGACGAACTATATATGCAATATACAAAATTTGATGGTCAGTTAAATAGGAAGATTAAGGAACCTACTACGTCCGACATTTCAAGCGGTTTGAAAAAATTTCAAACTGTGAAGGGTCTGGAAGTTGATGTTTAAAAACGAATAAAAAATCGATTTTCTCCTTTGAAGCACCCGCGTCGCAATTCCATGTCCGACTGTTCCATGTTCCAATAAATTTATTGTTAAAGAAATTGCGTTGTGGCTAGAGGCGACTGAAGATTTGCGAGGTAGGCATACTTGTGCAGTGAATAATCTGACGGAATTAGACCTACTACTAACAAGTTGCTCACTAGGCCCTAATCCTAACCGAACGATTCAATATCAGAGGACCGGTTAGGCCTACTTGTGGACCTTGACAGAACATAGGCATAACGCGAATCTTTGAATCGTTGGAAAGTCGAAAAGTCGGAATAGGCCTATGCGTCGTAGGCCTACACCGATTCCGTGGTAATGCAGCTATTTAAACAGTTTTGGAAGTAGAATGTAGGACTAAGCTTAGCTATAGAATGTGCCCAATTTTGCAAGATCTATGTTGCTGAGAGGAGTAGTAGGGTACCGCTAAAGACAATATTAATAGCGTTAACCCACTACATAATTTTGGTTAAACCGCTTGATCATCGTCTCAGGTCAGTGGAAGAAAGCTTTTTGATGCTTCTCCAAGCTTGTTTGATGTACAGAGGGAGGCAAAAAAGTCCCCATTACGTTTTTTCCAATATTTTCGGCGCAAATGGGAATATGTAAATAAAATTTACAAGGAAAGGAAATTTATATTTACATGTAGTTGCCAAATTTAATAAAAAAATATGTCTAACAGAACAAAAGTCATTCAATTTTTAGTGACGTCACCCACTGTTTTTGATGGTTGAGGTTGGTAGAGAAGCGCCGCTGAGAAGGCTGGGTCTGATGCGCATATATAAGTCACAGCCCATGACGATTATTGGGTGTGGGAAAGCGTCGTAAGTTCCCAGCGGGGTCTTGGGCTCCACCCCAGAAGCCAACGAAATTTTGATAATTAGATGCCAAATTGGGTAGGCTACATTCTTGGCTCTTAGTTACTTCCAATTTGCCAGTGTTAATTTTACCCTCAGGCTATAATGGGGGTCAACAGTTCCCAAAGGTTTTCCACTAGTGTTGCACATCCTCTAAAGTGATATAGGCCCCGCGGGGTCTGGGGTATAGAGCCCCAGAAGCCAATAACATTTTGATAATTTGATGCAAAATGGAGTAAATTTTGTCCTTTGTTTTACTATTTTCCAACTACACAAAACACAAAATTATTTAGAACTGCATATTAATTTGTGTCCAAGGGAAGCCCTGCGATGTCAGAGAGGAAAGTTTGAGGAGTTATAGGAAGCAAAACGGAGGAGCGACGGTAGCTGTTCCAGATCGAAGGGCCGACAGCTGAAAAAGCACAATTCTGCCTAGTACTGTAGGTCTAGATGTGTGGGCAAAGGGAACAAAGAGCAGACCTTGTTCAGCCGAACGGAGCGAGCAATTAAGAGCATCTATAGAACTGTAGATGCTGCGGCTATGAGAACTGAATCGCAACGAGTCGTATATAAAATTAAGTTAGGCCTATTGTTGTGCATATTGTTTTGAGTTGACCTGGACCTACATGTATAAATTGTATAAATGTAGATTAGGCCGATATCTGCATTGGATTATTTCATGTTGTATTAGGATATTAGCCCAAATCCTCTGTAATTATTGTTTTGCGCTTTGTTATAGTGAAGGTTATTGCACTTCACTGCATTACAGTCTAGTATCGTAATTCAATTTGTGTCCTGCATTACTGTAGAATCATTTCAACATGGAGCTGTTTTGGCTGGACAAAATACTGGATCACAAAGAAATGCGAACAATGGCTCCTGTTCAGACCGACTAAACATTGAATTCGTCATCATTGAAACCTTTTATGTCTGTCAACATGTTCTCGTAACGGCAAGTCTGTACGTGTTACGGCGCCATGGAAGTTGTCGTATTATTAGGCCTACTAACATTGCTATTACTATAGTTTTATTGTATTAGCTATATTATTCTTTACTCCAGATATCTATCAATGACTTTGGGGATTTGACAATTTTTTTATTATTATTTGCATTAGCATCATCATTATTAAGCCTAGGACTTATTGTTTAACCGATTTATCTGTTAGTTGTACGTGTAGGCCTCAAATGTTAATAAGAGCGTTTCATCCATCATCAGCCTCTATAAGAGAGCGCATACGGATCGCGGCCCACTTTCCGATGCTGCAGTCTATAGGCCTGCTGCTGAGATATAATTCTCGAACTAGCATGGTCCGTGCACGAGGACTCTACAGTGTAAATGAACAGGGTCGAGGTCATTTGCGGCTACAGGGCAATGATTCGTAAGCATCCAACGGTAGATCAGGGATTTCAGTTTGATCGAGTGCAGGTAACGCACGTGTCGTTGTGGGTTAGGCATAGACTACTTATGTATGTATGTGTGTATGTATTTCTATACCGCCTCTTTAAGACCACTACTACTCAGAGGCGGTCCCGACTATAGCCGCAGGTGTGTCGGAGTTAACACACCGAAGCGCAACGATCAATTGTGAGTGACTTGCCCAAGGTCCCTACGCAGCGGCTTGGGTGGGAATCGAACCCGCGACCTTTCGAACGCTAGCCAGCGCCACGACGCCTCACTTATACTTAATAATCGTTCAAGGTCAAGACAACAGTTGAAAGCATCAATGACAATTATTAGGCATTGAAACCGAAAACATTAAGCCGTAGCAGGTTCAGCATCATCAAACAGAAGGACATTTGTACCTCACTAAATTAGTGAAGGGAACCCATTGAAGTTAAGCACCGGCTGCACCGACTTCGCCAATTCTTAATTCGTGGGCTTCTGAATTCGCTGCAGGAATTTACTCATGAATTAGTGCATGTTTGCAATTATAATAGGCATTATATTCACCTGCATGTAGGCCTATGTATGCAATGCTACGCATAATGAATACTGTACTTGTATGTATACCATCGTAAGCCTCATGCATGCATAGCCCTCCATGCATGTAAACCCAGAGGATTCCATCCCTATACCAAGCGGGCGCACTTGCGCCCAGTGCAAAACAGGGGAGATCGTTTTATAACGTGTAATGTTCAGAAATAGTAGGAAAACTGGTGATGGAAGAAGATTTTTCTGGAGGAAAGTGGAAGGTCATTAGTTTTTGAGCCTGGCTGTTTGGGGGATAGAAGGCCCTGTGTAAACCTGCGTGTATGCGCCTACAGTAGACTAATAAGCATCGTAATCTTAAAGTAAGTAACTCGATCCTCTTCAGAAAATAATAACACACGCACAGTCGCACACATAGGTCTTCAGCAAAGTTTAACCCTTTCAGACTTAAGCACCGAAAGGCAGGTGAATATTCAGATAGACAGACACGTGCGCAGAGCTAGGAAGGCAGACGGACGGTATCGTTAGCTTCAATAATTAATGATACGTAATAACATTAACCGATTTGAGATTAACGATTAACGTTAATATATAGGAGTAGCCGGAGATTGTACACGTTAATCTTTACCGATTAACGAAGGTTAACATAAGAGACCGCTTCTGAGTAGTAGTGGACTTGAATGGGCGGTATAGAAATGCACGAATGAATAAAGGCGCATAAAAGGACATGGACCAAAAGGGCGAGCACATAAGGGCGCTGTCGATAAAGGCTCGGGATCAGTAAGAGCGTGTTGCAATAAGTGACGTGACACCCTATGAGCGCGTGCCAGAGGTGGCTAAAACAGAGGACAACAGAGTTAGGCCTGTGCTGCTCTAATCAAAAGCTAGTAAACGGCAACCTTATCTACACACGCCTGAACTAACATGCGCTCATATCACAGCACGCCCTAATTGTTACGCGCTCTTATTAAGCTGCGCCTTTATTTATGTGCACGCCCTTTTGGGCCGCGTCCTTATATGCTAGCCCGTATCGAGGTAAACCCAAACAGACATGTATATAGATCAGAGAGACAGCCTGACAAATAGAACACACGCGTAGGTATACTACTGGCATACTAGTGCAATGCATTTCGCCTGTCTGACTCCCTGCACGCAAGATCAGCATGTGGTGGTGGCGTGTGCCAGCTGACTTTTCTCTATCTGCCTAATTAATCTAACGAGACAATTTTCTACGAGACCTGATCGATCGATGCATTGACTCCAATCGATTCAGATGGTAATTGGAGGGAACTGAATCCTCCTTGAACTGTGGATAATTATCCTTGAACTAATTATCTAAATACATGTCGTTATTTCACATTGATCGATTTACTTAAGAATTAAGTATTAAGAATAATTCTATAGCTCTTCTAGGGATCGCATTCTACACTCTTATAGAAAGAAAATTTGTAGGTTATTTTCATCTACGAAAGGAGCCCAATAAAGTAGCATTGATAGGTTTCCCTCAACCCTTTGCTGATGCTATTAAACTATTCGTAAAGGAACAATTTGCCCCAACCCCGGCAAATCAAATTCCCTTCATATTCGCCCCACTATAGGATTAATCCTCACCTTCATAATGTAAGTAGCATGTCCTCCACTACCACCAGTCATTCTTCATTCAATATAGAATCTTACACTTCTTATGTGTATCCAACATAAAATTTAATGTTTATACCATATTCTTAGCTGGATGAAGCTCAAATTCAAAATACGCTCTGCTTGGAGCTTTGCGGGTAGTGGCACAAACTATCTCATATGAGGTGAGGGAGTATTATATTATATCCCTAGTGTTATTAACAGCCCTCATTGTTATAATCCCTATAGACTGTATTATTGCCCACTCAAGCTCCTGGCCTATGGCAATATTTATCCCACTAGCTAGTGTATTGTTTATTACAAATCTGGCAGAAACCAATCGAACTCCATTTGATTTCGCGGAGGGAGAGTCTGAACTAGTATCAGGGTTCAACGTAAAATACAGAAGAGACATATTCGCCCTAATCTTTATGACAGAATAGGCTAACATTCTAGTGATAAGACTATTTTCTATAGAGTAGCTTTCATGGACAGCATTCTACCTCTTCCTTAGTTATCCAGCTATGGAAGCCCTCAGTAGTGCCTGACTGACAACAACTAGACAGTTTAGGCAAATCACGTACGTAGAGCGTATAGTATACAGAACGGAAACTTGTGAAATTTTCTTCTTTCGTTTCAAATTTTCAACACACATCAGTAGAGGGCTTATAGCTGCGTATGTTTAAGATAGTAATAAGATAACTAGATAAGCCTACTAAAGAGAAGATGATCTTATTGCATTAATTAATTGTCCTTGTCGCTGCATTCTTGCTCACCTTCGGATCCCTGTGAGGCCTACTATAGTGTATAGCCTACTGTAGGCCTATGCCCGAGAGTAGGCCTACCCCAAAGTTATGTACGTAGGGCATATACGATAAAGCCCTACATGTATATTCTGATAAGTTTTTAGAAGCTTTTCTCGCGCCTATAGTAATACCGATACTGACACACATTGCATAGAAATAAAAGAACTGCTTTTGCTATTATTCTTCCGTCAGTGTTCCACGTAGACCTCTCACAGTGAATCCGTTCCGAATGGATTCAGATCAAGGCTCAAAGGAAGTCGACTTAGGCCTATAACCAAATTCATTATTTGACAGTTTCTTTATCTTGCGCTTTCTTTTCACTCGTGTAAGTTACGTTCTTATACAACAGTATACTCTTAGTTTTCTTCAACTCCATTCTTCGTGTACAGGGTGGCTAGGAAAAAATGACCCACCTAAGTGTTTTGCCGATTTTTTTGTTACAAAAGTGGGAATTTTAAAATAAAATTTTACTGACTGAAAGGCAATTCATAATGACATACTATTGCCAAATTTCACCAAAATAATTTTAACAGAAAAAATGTTATTCAACTTTAATGACGTCACCCACTGTTTTTTGATGTTTCATATAACGTTTAAACGTTTTTTGCTAATTTTCAGCCTAAGGCAAAAATCTGTTAATGAAATTTTACAGACTTAAAAGTACTTCATTATAACAACCAAATTGTATCAAAATATCTCGAACGCACCAAAAGTTACAGCACATTATCTTGTAACATTTTTTGCGTTTCCCTTTTTTGAATCATCAGAATACCTCAGGTCGACTCACTAAAGGTGCTGTAACTTTTGTTGGGTTTGACAATTTTGCTGAAATTTAGCTGTTATATGTATATATGAATCACGTTTAAGCCTGTGCAATTTTATTAAAAGATTCGTATTTTTGAAGTAAATATTAGCAAAATCGGTTAAACGTTATTTGAACCATCAAAAAACAGTAGGAAAACGTTTAATAACTTTTGTTCTGAGCGAAATATTCTAGTGAAATTTGGTAGCTATTTGTAGATAAGAAATTGCCTTTCAATCCATGAAATGAAATTTTATTGGAGAATTCCTACTTTTGACCGAAATATTAGGAAAATCCGTAGCGGGGTAATTTTTTACGTAAATTTTTTTTAAATTTCTAAATAGTGAACGTAATATTTAACAAGCTGAAATTTTGAAGCAATGATACTTTTCATAGAAATGTTTCTGGAAAGTTAATACCTGTCTCCCTCATAAAACCTGAAATTTTGATTAAAACATTCTTCTGATTGCCGAGAAATTTCTGTTTGTCCGGTGGGACTTTTTTGAGCCACCCTGTATACTTTCATAACAATTGAGAAGAATTAATCCAATTGAGAAGTATCCTCAGCTGTCGTTTGTTTAAGTCCTATAGGCCTAATTAATTAACTTCTTAGCTTAACTAAACTACCATTACTGCCTTCTTTGTGCTTATACTATATGTAGCTTACTATAGGGCGACGTGTACCCTTGCTGGTAGGCCTAAGGTTTGATTCCAACGGATTGATACTTGGGCCTACGTAAGTCATAGGCCTAGAGCCCTACAGAATGTAATGTAGCTTAATTGGCATTTATAAGCGACCCTTAAGAGCCTCACAGAATGGATGCTTTGCAGTAGTTTGATGTACTACAATTTGGTAAGTTGTGAAGGGTCGTGGTTTCGAATTTGCCTTAAGCTACTGCAGCTCTATATTATTAGGACCTACATGTAACTTAGCCTGAACGGCATACGGACCACTCACAATTGCTCTGTGGGGGAATACTTAGTATAAACGATAAGACACAGATATGAACATTAATTTTAAGATCCGAGAAAGAGTGGGCTACTGTAGGAAAAACTGAACCTTCATTCGCCGGATTAGTGGCGGTTCTAGAATTTCCCAACAGGGGGCAATGGAGAGGCAAAAGAACCTGATGGGGGCAGCGTAAGGCCCGGTTTATCGAAACATTATGCCCAAAATATATACAATCTATGACACAGAATGGCACTGAAAGCGCGATTGAAGCCTATAATGACAAGGAGTTCTGACACAGCTTATCCTGAGGCAGTGTGCGAAATTATTTTGACCATATTTTTCTTAATTTGAAAGAATTACATAAACGTGTTCTGAGGATCGTCGCATAGTCTCCTCTGCGGGGTATGTCCAGAGCCTCACAGTAAGCCGACGTATTTCATATGAAGCATATGGCCCATTTCTTTTAGTAAAATATATCAATTTTGTTTACAAAATATTATGTGCAAAAACAAAGAAAATATAAAATCTAACAATGGCAGTTAGCCTCTAGCTTCAACTGCCCTTTCAGCGCATTCCCCCTCCCCAGAAACATCCACTAGCATAATATACAAACGCATCTAGACGATCACGAATATTAGGCCTACCGAATTTACGGCAACAAACTACACGACTTATGCCATCTAGTGCCACTGACTTACTGGAGTTGTTTAATCAGTTCCCCAGGATAAAGGCCTAACTCACTCTGTGCTCAACACATTTCCAGTGCATTAGAGAACTTAATTGAAGTAAACACATAAAGGATTTTTTGCATTAGGCCTACTTGTAAAGTATGCTAATGCAAAAATCCGTAGTAAATCTGGGGAGCAACCGGGGAGGCAATGAGTTCAGTTGGGGGCATTTGCCCCTGACATCCCCTGTAGAGTCGCCACTGCGCCGGATGGTGTAGTAAATGAGGCGCTTCGGCGTATTAACTCCGACTCAGTATCAGCTCTGTAGTCTGAAGCGCCTCTGAGTAGTAATGAACTTGAAGAGACACCATAATCTCCGAATAAACAGACATTCGGGCTTAAGTAGGCCTATCGAGATAGTTACATTGATTACTTTTAGCAAAACTTAGTTACAGAATATTACGCAACAATATTTAGAATGTCACGGTAGGGTCGGTAGGACCATAATTAGGCTAAATGCCAGAAATCACGGCTTCCGTGACTTCGTCAGTTTTAACTGATTCTATCCATAGCACATCACGCGGGGGTTGAACTATAACTGCAGCAAAGCATGCAATCACGTTGGACAGCCTATAGTGGCTTGCAGTTAATTGGGCCTACAACGATTTCAATCAGGCTATCAACAACGCGTATATAGGCCTCTGTATCTACTATCTAACAGAAGAGCTCAGCGAGGTGATGTCAATAATTATCAATATCGTAAAGGACTAGGCTATAGGTTAAAACCTAAGCTCGGTGGGGAGATAGTTTCTGGAGACAACCAGAGTGCAGGTGTGACTAGTTTTGCCAATGATAGAGGCCTAGAGAGTGAGGCGCGTTAGACTAAGCTCGGTGGGGAGATAGTTTCTCTTTCCAGTCTAGAATGTATGGAGTGTATGCGTGCATTGCTAGTGTTTGCCTTTGGTCGTACATAGACGGACCTGAAGACTTAGCTAGGTAGCGAGTCCCTCCATCGGGTCCTTTGTTCTCCCATGAGTACTCAGTACTCAGTACTCATTTCTTGTGCATCAGAGAACTGGAAGTAAAACATAAAACCTTTCAAGTAATGTAAAAAATTCCTAGCAAATCTGGGGGGGAGAACCGGGG
>JAQFXW010005239.1:0-10528 GCA_034693945.1 Dendrobaena attemsi
TTCAACTTGAGGGGTTCGGTGAGGGGTCATGGATTCTTCTTGGGGTTCGGCACCCTTGAAAAGGTTAAGAACCACTGCTTTAGCTTATGTATAGTCCTACTAACATTTTTCAATCCTAACCTAACGTTAAATTTCACTTTGTATATCGTAAGTATCACGGTAAGGCTTTAATGCAAAGAATTCAGTTAAAAATCAAAGAGTTTAAATTGTTAGTTTAAAACGCACAGAGTTCCTTGTTCAAGGGGGATTAGCGCCCCCCTTGCCCGTCTGTATAGGCCTACAGCTTATTAAGGAAAGACTTCGTCTACATGTTTTGATCAAATGAAAATCATCTTTGCAAGGAGACAACAAAATAGAATCTACAGAGTCAATATTCTAATAGTAACTGTTGTAATGTTGTCGTATTTCTTAGATCACAGACTCACCTTCAGCTAATTATTAGCCTTCGATGTCTTTTCGAGAAGCTACACTGTTTAATTATTGTTCTCGTACAGATTCGTCAAACTTCTTGTTTCTTCTCTTCCTCTGCAACTCTTCTTCGTTCTTCGTCAATAAAGCCCAACAACTGTCGCCGCCGCACTTTATCCTCTCTTCTCAGTTATAAGTCTATGCTCGATCGGTTGGTCGGTCGGGCCGTGCGTGCAGTCGGTCGGTCGTGCGCCTCGGCTCACAGTCCGAGGCGGTGCCTCACGCCCATTGGACGCCATGGCGTTCCTCAAACCGGTTTCAACCGGTCCATTTGCGAACGTAGGTTTGTCCGTCTGTATGGATCGGTGTAAGTCACTCTGTCTGGTAGTGTGCTGCTGCTTCGCCTCTTCAAACTCATCTGACGGCGTGAGCGTCTAGAAGCGGAAGGGTCGATCGCACAGCGTGCAATAACAGTTGTGGTCGGTAGTCGCAAATTGACGTAACGCCTTTGTTACGAGAAGCTCAAGAGAATCGCTTCCGACGTGACAACGAGAAGTCACGACTGAATGGGTTTCGTGCGTTTACGGCAAACAGCTAGAGACAGAAGTCCCAGACTTTTGCCTAACCTTAGAGCACTATCGTCTAGACGCACACACACAGCTATCGTTCGTTCGCATGTATACATGAGTTGGCCTACTTGGTCGTTTCTCATACGTCTGAATATCAACACCTGTCTGCTGCTCTTCTAGGCTACGTTTTCCTGGCGTTGTGAAACCAGTCATTGAGGAAATGCAAGCAACAATGTATGTGTAACGCAGACATAGTAAGTCGTGTGACTAGAAAACGTTCCCAGAAGTCTACCCAGCGTCTTATAGTCTTAGGGAAGACCTCATTAATATATGGAGCGTGGTGGTGTAGTGGGATAGTATCGTCTAAATCTCGCAGTCGGAGCGTCGCGGTTTCGATTAAGATCCAAGGCACTGCGTATAGGGACCTTGAGCAAGTCCTCACTCACAATTGCTCGAGGCGCTTCGGTGTATAGACTCTGACTCACCTCCGGTCTGTATTCGGGGCAGCCTCTGAGTCGTGATGGACTTTAAGAGACGGCATAGAAATGTCTAAATAAATAAAATTATGTCTGCATTAAGCTTATACTCTGACGGGGCCAGTCTCAAGTTTGCAGAAAAGATGGGGAGACACCAATCGAACAAATGATGATGATGATTGAAATCGGCAACAATAGGTCTAACTTGGTTTGAATTGAATTTCAATTACATTTAAATAGAATAATCGGATATGTTATGACAAATGTCTTTGGACTTTTCTGGCAGCAGGACAATTGTTGCGTCACCTGATTCGCTATCGTTGTCTTCCTGAGGACAAAGTGAATTTTGAGCTTCTGAATGAACAAGAATGCAAAGTGACATGCGTGTCATGGAATGAGGAGGCTAGAGCAATGGATAGCACCCTGGCAATGGCTCAGTGGGATAGTCGCCGTCTTGCGTCCGAAGGGTCGCGGGTTCTATTCAGACCCAAGCAATACGTACAGACCTTGAGAAAGTCCTTCACTCACAATTGTTCGTACCTCGTCGGCGCGTAAAATCCGACACATACCCCTTTGATGTAGTCGGTACCGCTTCTGAGTAGTAGTGGACTTGAAGAAGCTGTGCAGAAATGTGTGAATAAATAAATAAGAATTTCCCAATTTGTAGAGCATTTGCAAAACTTTATGGACGACTACAGTGTTGCCATCAGTCTGGGCACTAATGACAAATTTCGCATACTTACCGTTAGAAGCCAATTGTATAAAGAAAGTGATGAGAGCTAGACAGTTATATACATATATATGTATATATTTATATATACATATATATTTATATATACATATATATTATATATCTGCGGTTCCCAGCAGAGGACGGATCCAGTTTCCCTCCAGACAGACGAAACCCTGTTCTATTGAACTCAGTCGTGCAGTAATGGTCCCTCTTGCGATTACTTCTAATCAAGAGAGCAAACCTCTTCGCAGGTCTCGATTCATCTTCCAACCGGTCGCTTCTATGGGCGTCCGGTTGGGAGGTATAACAAAAGACCCGAGAGATGCCCGACAATTATAGCAGATCTATCAGAGTCTGAGTAGAAACGCTACTCTGACTAATCCCACCTTATAGCAACCGTTTGAAATGACTCTCCCAGCTGGCGCTCTATAAATCTTCCATGTTCTGTCGTTGCAATTGGACTGAGGTGCCGCTGCAGGGTGACCTATTTACGGGTGCCGCGTCTGGTGCCACTTTGGTTCCCTAACGGCCCCATAAGGCCCCAACCACATGGGCCGCAGATCTCTGTGGTTTCCTCGCCGTTGCGTATAGATCACAATTTCTTCCCATCGCAGTTCAAAACAACGGAGTTTAAACTGCGCGAAGAGGGCTTAATGCAATCCACGTCTTCTCTTGCACGCATTGTGTTGGATAGCAACAGCAGCTGCCGTTTCGTTTTGTGCAACCAGTTGTCTGTTTGTCTGACCCTTTGCTTGTTTGTGTACATGTGATACATAAATCAACCGAGGAGTGGAACTCTAAGCCGTAATCAGCTCACTGGACAGACAGTATTTAATCTAGACCAGCGTGGGTTAGAAGTCCCCCCTCAGGATCAGCATTACCTCCCCCCCCCAAAAAAATGAACTGAGGATTAGGGTCACCAGATTTATTTCGAGTTGTGTATGAGATTTCCCCAAAATAGCAAAAATAGAAACGATGACTAAAACAAGGTCATCAGATTTTTCGGGAGATGTGTATGTAAGAAAATTTTCAAAAGTCAGGATACTTTTCGTCCCCTCCCAACTTCCCAACTTTCGGGATCCCCCCCCCCCCCCCCCCCGAGAGAAGAGGGGGGCTAGATTACACACTGCTGGACAGAGAGGCAAAGTATGAAGGATTATCAGTGGGACTAATTTGAAAATTCTTAATTTTAGAACAGAGAGGACTATCTTATGTGTCTAGCATGGACAATAAATACAAAGGAATCAGACAGACGCACAGAGATAGGAAGAAAGACAAATAGAAAGACAAACAGACAAAAAGAGACAGCAAGCAAACACAGAGACACTCAGACAAACAGCTAAACAGATACATGGAGCACTTTGCACAGCCGAGATGATCAAATTTTTCACCACTTGTAGACTAACAGTTAGTTTCGGTTTAGTAAAGCGTTTGAACTATTAGGTTAATTTGACCAGATGAGAGAATTAATCATTTGACGTCTGCATGAATAACCCGAAGTACTCAACATGTAGTGGTTCGTCGGAGATCAATGTTATGCAGATTATATGAGAGACATTCCAAGCAAATGAGGAACAGACAACCAATGGAAACAATTAAACACAGAACCTTAGCTTCTTCTTCTTCTTTATGTTCTCTGCCTTCCGGCAGGTTCGTATGTCCATTGACGCCATTTTTCTCTGTTCTGTGCTTCTCTTTTCAGTCCACTGTACCCCTCCTCGTCCATCATCCAATCCAGCAGCATTGTTCTCGGTCTACCGAGAACCTTAGCATACAATAAATAAAATAAATAAATAAATAAATATTTTCATATGTTGCTTGTTTCTGTGTCTGTATATCATGCATACGTGTCTGTCAGTTTGTTTGTCTGCTCTCGAATCAGTTTCTTCCATTAGGTCTGTCTGTCTGTCTGTCTGTACTGTCTATATACCTGTTTCTGGTCCCATTGCTGCCAGTCACCGGAAGGTGCGCCTGATTGCGCTGCTGTCACGCATCGTCGGTCATTCAAGACTGCAGCAATGTAGTTGAGTATAATAAGCCAGAGAGATGAACGAGATTGACTGCGTCCAATCGGTTCCTTGCATTAGGAGGAGACTGAGTCTATCCTCAAGCGTCGTTGCTTCAACCTTCCTGTTTCAGGTCGTCTGCTATTAATCCTTCTGCAGTCTGCGTCAGTGCGTCGCTATCTCTCTGATAATCTTAGTGTATACATATTTCAACCAGTTGTCTGTTTCGTCTATTCTGAATCCCTGTGTATACTCGATTCGTTCGGCTGTAGGGTATCAATCCTTCTCTTTTTCTTTGTTCTGGGTGCGTCTGCAACTGTGCATCAGTGACATTTCATTAATTGCATTAGCGATTATCTTGGGACGCAGCTGATAGGACACTATTATGAGAGTTGTTATGTTATGTTACGTAATGTTGTCTTGGTACTAAAAGGTTTGATTGGATAAAAGTCATGAATCAGGAGAGCTTTGTTTCTGGCTTTTAAACTAAGGCCTAAATATATATTCCAGACATAGCAAACGTTATTCAACTATTAGTGACGTCACCCACTGTTTTTTGACGGTTTAAAAATGTTTAACAGTTTCTTGCTAATATATTCGACAAAAATAAAACTCTTTTAATGAAGTTTTACAGGCTTAACTACCAAATTATATAAAAATATTTCAAAAGCAAAATTTGTTGCGTTACACTTTATCGAATTATCAGAATAGAGTGCGTGGCCTCACTAAAAGTGCTGTAACTTTTGTTGCATTTAAAATACTTTAATAAAATTTGGTCATTATGTGTAAATATGAATTGCCTTCAGGCCTAGACAATTTCATTAAATGAGTTTATTTTGTCGAAAATGTTAGCAAAAAGCTATTAAACGTTATTTGAATCATCAAAAACAGTGGGTGACGTCACTAAAAGTTAAATAATTTTTTTGTTCTGTATGGAATATATTGGCGAAATTTAGCAGTTATATGTAAATATGAATTGCCTTTCAGTCTGTAAAATTTTATTAAGGAATTACGACTTGTGACGGAAATATTAGCAAGACACGCAGGGGAATTATTATTTTTAAGAAAAACCCTGTAGAATTGATAACTGCCAAAAGTCAAGCTGAGTTCAGTGTTTCCTTTGTGGCCGCTTTACAGTAGCATCGAAACCGTTTGATTTCGAAAATGGAGAAAGCAAATACCAGAGAAATTAAGCTCATGCGTATTGGTAGCCTACTTTTCAAAGATAAAATTTTTGCTTAAATCTACAGGGCGTTTAAAAATTGTTGCCCCTCTGTTCTTCGGCCCAGAATAGGAAATTTTAAATAAAACTTTACAGGCTGAAAGGCATTTTACTTACAACTGCCAAATTTCACCAACATATTGCTCACAGAACAGATGTTATTCAACTTTTAGTAACGTCACCCACTATTTTTTATGGTTAAATAACGTTGAACAGTTTCTTGTTAATATATGCGCCAAAATTAAACATTTTGAAATAAAATTTCACAGGCTTCTTAAAGAAAATTCATACGTTCATATAAACCCTACTGACAAAATGTTGTTTACACTTTTTTTGAATCATCAGAATACAGGAGGTGAGCTCGCAGCTGCTCACTTAAAGTGCTACACCTTTTGTTTTGTGTCTAAACGTTTGATAAAATTTGGGTGCTATATGTAAATGTGAATTTCCTTTAAGCATGTAAAATTTATTTACAAATTAGGAGGCCTATTATATAGTAGCGTGGAGGTTCAACTCAAAGGCATCAACTGCTGACACACAAAATATAAATCGTGGTGTGAGCCTATAATCATGTCAATGTGCAGAAAATTAAACAGTCTATAGTCCCTTCAGTTATCTCCAGTATCTATAGAGGGCAGTAACTGATACGAAACCGATACAACTGTACTCGCTCACCTGTCTCGCAAGCAGTTATACTACAATAGGTGTAGACCTATTACTTGTTGGCTCAGACCTAATTGTTGACAATTTCATGTAGCAGTTCGTTAAGTGCGTACAACTGGTGACTACATTTGCACGGCTTTTGCATGTGACGGCGGGTGGCAGGTCCCCTCCACGCAGAGTCATTGAGTCTATTAGAGTCAGTGTTTTAATAATAATTGGCAAGTTCGTTAAGGGATATAGGGGTACAACAGGCACATGTTGAACGGAATCTTGAAGCAAGTGCCCATTACTTGGGGGTATTTGAACCGTCTGCACTTACCGCCAGGAAATTGTGCACCTTATGGTCCCTCTCAAGAATAACAGGCAGACATTACATGCATTTATAATTCTGACATGTGTATAAATGAATCTTGTAATTCCAGTTTTGATGGTTTTAAAGACCTACATTTCTAGACTACATGTAGGTTATGAGTTACTGCAAATCTCATAAACGTCTAAGGCGTCGCTATAGAAAGCTCAGCGCAGGGCCCCAGTTCATTCACGAGAGCTGCGTTGAGTCAGAAGGTCAGAAGGGCATTTCGTGGTGGTCTGAGTTCGATCTGCAGGAGGTCAGAGGAGGCAGAGTAAGCTTAATTATACGCAAAGTCAGTCTTGACCGCTTAAGTTTGTCTCGTAGGCATTCGTTACAACAGAAGCTTGTAGAGGAGCTCCGGTTTATCTCCTAATCGCAATGGTACGATTCTTGCTAGCCTTGAAACCAGTCAAAACAACAACTGCAGCAGCCATTTGGTCAGCTCAATTGTTCCTCAATCTGCGCCAAACTCTACAATATTAGCAACGGTTCTTTCTTTAACGGGCATTCAGTAGATGGCGCCCACTCACAGCGCTACAATAATGACAGTGAACTCTCTTCTAGCTGAAGTTTGAGAAGTAAGAGTTCTCATTTCTTGCACCCTCGTCCCACCAGGGCGTAACAGCCAAGGACCGGGATACAGTGATACACATGAGTGCCGAGCTATGTTATATGGTCATAGCAAATTCCAAATAAATAGACGTATACCACCGAGTAACTTTGCAAAAACAAGTTTGTTTTTCGCTATGTATACAGGGAACTAACGTATTCACTTCTCTTCTTGATAAAATTTAATAATGCATCTAGCCGCAATCTGTTGGTTGTTGACAGACTGGGATATAAAGAAAACAATTTTCACGTTTTCCTTAAGTCGCTCTTTCGAATCTGCAATTACTGTGTCGCTCGTTTTACACTGCTTTCGATTTGTCGCTCATTTGTTTCACAGCTCTTATCAGCCGCTGCTCTTATAATTGTATGTAATCGTAATCGTAATCTCAAGATTTCTAAAGCGCACTGTATAGAGCTAAGAGCTGGGCACCAGCTAATTCTCGAGCGCTGCGTAGAGTCAAACGGGTGTAGTCAGAAGAAAGTCCGTGGTGGTCCGAGGTCGAGTCACCGCTATACTCTTAGGCTACATGTAATGTACATGTAGCATCGCTTCGTATTCTGTTCCAATACCTGAGAATCATGTATTCTCATCTGACTTATTCAATTTATTTGCTTACTAGGTTCTCATTAGGTTTAAAGAATTGAAATTAATATATTATATCTACGGAAGAAACAACACGCACACCTACAAACAACCACACGCAAGCACGCACAAACACACATCTCACCCACACATAGACTATAATACATATTATATATATATGTAATTACTGATGCACGTCGCTTGGTCCTATATCGTCTCCTGTCTAAGCACCGTCTGTTCAATTAGACCTAATTGGGACTGAAGGCGATCGCCTGACGACGAAGGTCCTATCCCTACGAGACCTGAAACAATACTCTGCACAGACTGGCGCTAAATAAGTCGGCGTTCCTTTCCCGCGGGAAATGCTTCTACTTCAATCTATTCTGATGAACCGACAGCCTCTTCCTCCTCCTCCTCCTCCTCCTCCTCCTCTTCCTCCTCCTCGTCTTCCTCCTCCTCCTCCTTTGCACCCTTAACTCTCTACAGCAGGGTCGACCCACCGCCTCGGTCGGTGCTGAGGGCGACCGGGCGCTGCAAGGGCCAGAGTCTCGGCCGCCTCCGCCGTCGCGTCCCTCGAGATGGGCGCTGAGATTTGAGCGACAGCGTTTGTTGTCAGGAGGAGAAAAATCGATATCAGTTGCATCATCAACAGCAGCAGCCTCCGCAACTGACGAGAACGTTTCTCCTTCAGACTCTAGAGACGCCTGCAGGTAAGTTACCGTTGCTGTACGGATGGAGGAAATGGCAGTATATCATCAGTTATTTATAGGCGCAATATTAATTGAAATTGTTAATATTATTGTTGATGCATTAACAATAATGCATGGTGATCCGCTGCTATAATACTGTTACCGGTGGTAGGAGTTGCATGCAAGTACCACAATTTCCACAAATACTGGATGTAACAGAAATATATGTACTAACCAGTGGGGGTGGTAATAGAGTAGTGGTTTAAATCAAAGTCTCCCTGCCAGAACGTCGCAGGCTCGATTCAGACCAGATTCCACTGCGTAGGAACCTTGAGCAAGTCCTTCACTCACAATTGCTCGAGAAGCTTTGGCGTGTAAACTTTGACTCACCTGCGGGCTGTAGTGGGAACCGCCTCTGAGTAGTAACAGACTTGAAGAAGCGGTATAGAGAAACATGAATGAATTAATACAAATAAAATAATTAACTCGAAGTTCATTTTTGTCTCGAAATCAAAACATTTCTCAAGCTTCTTAATGTTGTTAAAAGTCGAATATTCAAGACGTTGTTGGAAATGTTAACTCATTTTCTTTTATCTCAGAGGACAGAGATGAGACGAGATCTCGTGGATAGCCTTTAAATTCTTTTCTTTATTACTTTATTATTATTTTACTGCAGTGCTTTTTTCTGGCGGAATGCACCGGAACGCCGGTTCCGCCACCTCTTTTCGGCAGTTGTCCTAACTTCTTTAAACGTTCTACAATTAGGCCTAATTCCATTTCGCTATCACATGAATCTAATATTTTCTCAAATTGTAAAATAACAATTAGACCAATCGACGCGTTTAATAGTTACTAACAATTGTTTAGTTTAAAACTGTTTAGTGAGTTGGTATAAATCTCTGCTCCTGTCTGCGGAACACAATGGGTTAATAAAAATCTATTAGGGCACAGACCTATAATTGTGAAGAAAGGGCACAACAGCTGAGGTCACTGCAAAACAATATTCGACCACAGAGAATCTGCCGGACATCAAGCAGCTTTACGATGGTTGCTGATACCAATCGAAAGGTCCTTTAGAAAGTCACTTTAGTCATAAGTTTAATCTGGCGAGCAAAATAATAATCGCAACATTTTATCGAACAGCGCAGCCTACAAAGTTATTCAGAGGGTCACACAGAGCCATAGATAGGACACTAGAAGCCAGGAAAGGATTCGAGATGATTTATCAGACGAACACTGGATTAAACTTCGGAATTTTAGGCCTAAGTGTATTCGGAAATTTCAGCCCTTTCTTACACTTTGTGGCTTCTGGTGTTGCCTATTTCTTCCAACCTACTCCAACGAGTAGTGACTGCAAAATTTCATTAAAACTATGAAAGTTAATGTCTAAGTTGATTTTCGTAACAAAAATATTAAAACAATATAAGTTCCGGTACCTATTTTTTTTATAGAAAAAGCATTGCTTTATTGTATAATATACTTTTAAAATGTCGTCAATGACCGTTGATGTCATTTAACGATGTTAAATTTTTGGAACCATATTAGAAGAAGACCTAATAAAGGGGAATTGTGGTGGTGATCATGCTGGTGACAGCAGTAACAACGCCGGTGGTTTTGTATGTACGTATATATGTATTTGCTTATTTCTATACCGCCTCTTTCAGTCTATATGAGGTTGGGAATCAAACCCATGATCCTTCGGACGCAAGACGGCGACTATCCCAATGCGCCATTACGCCTTGTGGTATATTAGACCCATCTTGTCTGTCTCTAGGTATTGTGCTTTGGTTGACGTTTGTTCCTTTATTCTCATGCTTTGTTCTGTTCTGTTAAAAGCCTCACATTTGGCCACACACCGAATATAATAATGTAATACGTATGTAAAGATGGAATTGGTCGCGTCGCCTTCATTTCCGTTGTCATGTCAACCTGCAAAGAATGGTGGAACATCAGCCGGTCGTTAGCTTCTTCCATCGCTTCCTAATAATTATATACGTCACAAATCGTGTCTTGACCTTAACGCTACCTACTGCAGCAACGTGTCTTTTATTAAGAACTTACTTTACTTACTTTTTGTATTTCGTCCGGTTAGAACCAGAAGGTGATAACCATATAAAAGCAAATTGCGAGAAAACAAAAGGAAACAATTATTTAAGGTTTTTTATTACAAAAGTAACATAATTTAAGTTTTATATCCAAGTATAATATACCATTGGAA
>JAQFXW010005240.1:0-10528 GCA_034693945.1 Dendrobaena attemsi
AGTGGACAGAAGGCAGCGTACCATGTGGTTCTAAGTGGGGAACCTTCAAGGCTAAAAACCAGGGTTAGATCAACAAATTAATAAGACCAGACAGCAGAGAAGGATATAAGACGAAAAGAAAGAATTTCGCTGACGATCTCATCTACCCGAGTGGTGCAGTGGCTATAGACTTACTGTACTGTAGGATTACAGTTTAAAGACTGTGTTCTACTCCTGCTGCAGGTCAGAAAAGATTCTTATCACTAAGAATAATAATAGTGTTACTGTAAAGAAATCTATCGCAGAATTCTTCGAAGTAAGATCAAAATTAGAATATTACATAGACCGATACATACATGTATACACTATGGCCTAGCCAATAATGACAGGGTGGGAATTTATATATAAGAGTTTACCGACTGAAAGGCAGTTCATATTTACGTTTTGCTAATAAAATGACCCCTATGCCTTTTGCCAATATTTCCGTCAAAAGTATACTTTAAAATAAAATTTTACAGGCTGAAAGTAAATTCATATCCACATATAACTGATAAATATTACCAAAATATTTTGAATACAACATTAGTTATTAAGCTTTTAGTGACGTCACCCACTGATCTTTGATGGTTCAAACAATTATTGCTAATATTTATGCCAAAAGTAAATATTTTCTATTGAAATTCCACAGGCTTACATATTACGACCAAATTGTATCAAACTATTTCAAAATGCAACATAAATTATAGAAGTTTTAATGAGTCCATCTACTGTTTTGTTTTGATGATTTAAACAAGTGTAATGCAACAAACTTAACGAAAACAAGTGCTGCAAATTTTGTTGCGTTTGTAATTTCTCAATACAATTTGGTGGCTCTGTGCAAATATGAATTGCCTTTAAGCCTAGAAAATGTAATTAAATAATATTGACTTTTGGCGGAAATATTAACATAAAACTGTTAAATGTTTTTGAGCCATCAAAACACAGTGGGTGACGTCACTAAAAGTTTAATAACTATTGTTCTACTTTAAATATTTTTGTGAAATTTGGTAATTATACGTAAACATGAATTACTTTTTAGACTGTAAAATTTTATTTTAAGATTTTTACTTTTGACGAAAATATTGGCAAAAAACGTAGGGGGTCAATTTGTTTGGCTCACCCTGTACAGTGTAGACCCCTATGCCCCTCTAACTGTCTGCATGCAGTAGACTATCTAACTGTGTGCGTGTTTGTGGCCTACGATCTGCATATTCAGGAACGTATACTTTAGGGACTCTGGTTGATTTGGAACAAATGTTGTCACGCATTTAGACTCAGCCACTCTCTGTAGACCGAGTCTCAGTGTTAAAGTTGAAGCTCTGTCAATTTACGATGATTTCCCGATGCGACCGAATCAGACGGACAGAGAGGGTGAATGAGTGGGGGGGCGGAGGAGGTGGCCTGATCGACGGATGGTACCCTGGGATGGGCGACCTCTGTCCAGCCAGACAGTCGACCCTGTCGTCTGCGGCTGACATAAGCGGCGGCGAAATACTTACGTCATTAATGCGTCGTCGTAGCCATAGATTTTGGTCGTAACCATAGACGCGGATATTATATCTAGAATATAAGCCGATGTTTACCATTAGCTCGATTCAAGACGACGACTCTTGGATTCTCTGTATACGACTTATGCATCGAGCCAAGCATATCACCAGCTGCTGCTTCTGTTGATATAACTTATACTGCAACTATATATGGGGGCCAATTCAATCAACTCGTCTCATAGCTATTGTTGCAAGCGTTGTTTCTTCTCAATTTTGTCATTTCTGTGTTCGTATCGGTAGTCTCAACAAAAGGTCAGGAATGTGACGAAAATAGCAACAGCATTTCATTTGATACCACCTTTTGAGCATCGACATTGTGCTGAAATGCGCCATCTTGCGTTGTATTATATGTAGACCTGCGTGTTTAGATTTCATTAGGAATTTGATATGCCTGAATAGGGGTGAACATGATTCTCTTTTCAAAGGTTCACTGTTTATCGGCAACTTGTTGAGAGCACAAATATAGATCGTAGCTTTTAATATAGTTGCAACAACTTATGGTGCGCCCCTACAATAAGGTGTATATTGGCTCCAAGCACACTATAAAATTATATATAATTATACAAGACTTAGCTATGTAATCCTGCATTGAGGCTCTGTAGCGTTTTATGGGCTTAATATAAAGATCTTCATTAAATTATAGTATCAACACACAACTATAAACATTGGTCTTTAATAATTTATTTTGTTTGTAGGGTTTTGCCTACACCGAATTAAGACAGTCCGGGCTTTCTTAGGTGGAGATTAACTGTAACTTTTCCGATATATAGAGATTAGAGAGGTTCCTATTACGGGACCCTGTTCAGCCAAACATATTGAATTGGCCTTCATCTAATCTTTTGATCTGTCACCGAATTGGTAGAAATGTGAATTAGATTAATTGATGATTGTTAACCGAAACTTTCAAATGCTGGTTTGTACACAGAATTGGATGCAGTGTCTCTGTGGGCCCCTCACTGCCTTGCACATCCTGCGCATATAATAGTTACGCCACTCTAGGCCTACCTCCTGTTTATTTATACATATTATGTCTATTGTCTACAACTTGGATGAAATGCTACGTTAGGTGAATGATTCTAGCGTGTGATGTTACCGATCAGATGTAAGAGAAGTCTCTGATTAGATGAGCAATTAGTCGGTCGTTAGCTCAAACGAAGACAACTCGTTCTCTCACTCAAAGGCACCACATGCACTGCAGATATATTGAGGCTATGTAGTAGAAGGAGAGATAATTGGCTCCTCTGGTGTTGGCCATCGCTTCGGTTATGGGTAGAGACTTACGGATCTAGATTTACTGGTGAGTGGGTGAATTAGTGGGTTGAGAATATTGGAATTTATAGTTGTAGATTCTGATTGTGCACTATATACTGTATAATGATTCATGTATAAGTGTGCATGTATGTTTTTGAACACTTATACATAACGGGTATTGGTGGTGTTTGAAGTGGTTTTTGTGCCAGGTGTGGATGATTTGTGTACAGTAAAACCTCAATTAGAATTGAAACTATAGAGATGTTGTTGCTGAAGATTATCATGACGCTGAAGACGAGAGGATGATGTCAATGATGATGATCATGACGACTATATAGGAGAATGATAATGACGATGATGATGAAGAAGATGATGATGATTGTGAAAAATTTGCGGAGATTCTACATGCTGAAGGCTTACGAGAGAGATACCAATCCAGATGATAGAAACGATGATGTTATGATATTAGTTGTGGCGGTGCTGCTACTGATGATAATGGCGATAGACCTAATTCCGATGAAGGTGGCGTTAACGGTTATGTGATGTGAAATTTGCCGTGATGACAATATCGCTGCAATTAAGTATAAGAGACACTACTTTGGAACACAGCTATGATGAAATAGTGGTGTTACGAAATCGCCAGTGAGAACACGAATGCCCGTTCTGTGCAGCAGGAAACTCAAATAACACTTTGTTTTTAAAGTTAGCGTGGTTAGCATATTCAGAACCTTAGTCGAGTCTGCTAGAAAGCTACGTAAATGTTTCATTATGACATATTGATAATACGCTATAATAGGCCTATAGCAAAATACATCGCCACCTTTTCTTGCGTCAACTCTGCCCTCAATCCTTTTGGGATCAGCAAATTATAACGCAGACGCATAGAAAGGTAGATTGTTGCTTGATTGCTAAAGTCGCATCTGCGGTTCGGTCGGATGATAATTCAGCCTTAGGACCAGGCTACTGCTGCTGTGGCTGCTGCTGCTGCTGCTGCTGCTGAATACGCCTCTCTATAATCATAGCCTGCAAACAAATGCATCGTCTTAGCGTCAAGCGCAAGCAGGCAGCATACAATGCCATACATACCTGCTGACATTAGGTTATGTACATGTAGAGATACATGGCTTACATGCACACATTTATACATATGCGATATTCAGAGATTTATTCATTTTACAGAAAAGAAGTCTTCGAATTATAATAGACCTTCCCTTGGTATTCTGACTATAAACCAAGTACCTCAATTACAAACTTGTGAATTCATGTACCGTTTTAACCAAAACACCCTACCTGATGCATTTAGGAATCACTTTTCCCCAACATCAGATCTCCACTCCTATTTTACAAGGAATTCAAAAACCTACATGTATAATCGTGAACCTATTCATACTAATTTATCGTAAATTTGCCATTCACTTCAGAACCATCAATGTGGAACAGTTTACCATCATACATCAGAAACTCTAAGAAATAGGTCTACGTAAAGTTATGGTTATTACAATCTCCTACATTATCCGTTAAGTTTTTATAGTTTTTACTATAAGATCAGGATACGACAGCGTAACAGTTATTATGCCAAAGTAACTGTAAGCCATCTTACAACTGTACTCTTCATCCAAACTGTAGGTGACCTATTCTTTAGCAGGATAATAATTATTCCTTTTGGATCTTTCTGTTGGTTTTGAAGTATGACAAACCTGTGTCTACCCTTGCTTGTTTATTGTCTTGTCTTATTCTTGTCCAATAAACAACCATTGAATTGAATTAAATTGAATACATGTATATGTATTTATGTAAGGAGTGTGCATAATCAGCGAATATGCACAATATTTTCTGAAATCTTAAGACAACCCTGTTTTGAAGAAAACTGGTTTGCATTTAGTACATTCTTAAATTGACAAGTTATAGAATGACGAAAATAAGCTAACCGGGTACTATATATCTATGTCTAATGATAGTAGAGATGACTAGGACATTGTCTACCTGGACCTCCGCTTGGCGTAATTACAGTGGCTGAACGAGGTCGTCTCATAACACCTTCTGCGTAGAAAGGAACGCACACTGCAGATCTATCGCATATGGAGACCTTAATAATTCTATATAGCGATTAAGGCGACCACTTCTAACCTTTTCATTTCGTCGTAATTGACTTCTCTGACGCTTTCAGGTGACAAAAATGAAGTAATTGAACGTATGACGATTAAAAAGACAATTTAACTCATTCATTCATTCTTTTATCCAATCCTTTATTCATCCAATCACTCATTTGTTCAGAGCACTCGACAACGACTGAGAGCGCTTCTGAGTAGGTAGACTTGTATTGAAGGGATTCTACAGATATTCGCTGTAAAAATAATGATTCGTATAGCACGTATCAAACAATAACTGCTATCAGAGATTCAATCGAAGCCTCGTTTGTGAGATTCTCTTCACGCTGATATATTTATTATGAGCATAATCACTAGCAACTGTCGTAGACGATTTCCCCCGGAAATGATAAAAATAGTTCGATTAAAGACATTCTGTATAGTTAATTCAGAAGTTCAGATCAGCTTAGTTTAGAACTTTAGATTAAACTATATTAGATTATTTGAATGCCAAATAAGCAGAAGAATATCAGATCCTATCTCTAGTTTCAGGCCCAACACGAGTGTTATAAAAGTTTGCAACGCATTCTATGGCTTCATCTTCTCTCGATCTCTATCCACATCTGACCAATTACTCTCAGATGTCAGATGTCAGTTTGAGTTCTTGCTGACAAAGGAACCATTTTTTTATACAAAGCCTTAATACTCTTAGTTGGATTCGCGAAAAAGTCAATGTTGATTTAAAAAAGACCTGCAGCACATGATGTACTTTGTATCTTTATAACTGTACATCTTAACATAATTATTGGCATTTCTACAGTTTTACACTCTTACAGTTTTACCGTTTTTATTTTGTTACGTTTTTAGGCCTACATCTTTACATGGCATCGGCTATTTACTTTCGAGAGAAAGCTGAAATTAGGCCAAAGAATCGTCTGTCAAGGATTTCCGTCTGATCGAAGACGGTCACGCGTGGGTGCTTGTACGTGCGCGTGCATGCGTGCGACAGAGTGACGTCAGAGTGATTCACCGGAAGTGTCAATAGATGGCGCTGATTGTCCGTCGGTCGTCATGTGTACGTGAGTGCGTAGGTGAGTGCCTGCTTGCGTAGTTAATGCGTTTGTGTCATCCTTTCAAAGATGGCGGCTGAGTTACGAAGCGCTGAGTAAATTTGTCTTCAAATTTCTAACAAATGGCTTTGTCATCGACATCGATTTAGCCTTCACACTGACAGACGAACGGAGGAATGAACGGAGAAGCACAGAGATGGAGAGAAGGAGGAACAGAATGAGGAACAGAAAGTGGGGCAAAGGGACAGGCACAAGGAAGAAACGATAAAGAAGGACAGAGGGAGAGATCGAAATAGGGACAACAAAACAGGCACAAAGAAGGATAGACGAAGGGATGGAATGGGGTACAGAAGCAATGACAGATGTAGGGACAGCAGGAGGGACAGATCAAGGAACAGTTGAACGGACTGATATGAGGAACGGGACACGTATGTGTAGATGGACACTAAAGTGAACGGTCGGATGAACAGAGTAAGGGAATGGACCTGCTAGCTGTAGGCCCACTACGACCGGGGAGGTAGAAGGATGTGTGACGGACGAGCTCATAATAGTTGGACTAGCAGATGGACAATCGAATGGAGAGAGAGAGGGGATTGAGGTCGGACAGAAAAAGTGAGGGAATGGACCTGCTAGGCCTAATACGAGGTAGAAGGATGCATGACGGAAGAGCTCGTAATAGTTGGACTAGCAGATGGACAATCGAATGGAGAGAGAGAGAGGAGGGAGATAGAAGTGAGGGTCGAATCAACCGATGCATGGTCTCGATTTGAATGATGAGCTTCTGTCGTCATAACTGTCATGGTGGCCACTGTAGCCATCGTCTCGTCCACTCAGCCATGGACTTATATGCAGTTGAAGGGAGGGGAAGGAGTGCGCTTTGAAGTGCAGTGACAGGCGCGCATGCTGTGACATTTCGTGGTCTCTCCCTCGCCCGCCCACTTCCGCACATTTTTAGAGGCATTTCCCGTGGGCGAGAATTATGGAGTTAGGTTAGGATGGAGGGGAAATGAGGGGGTCTCGTGAACCCAAGTGGTCGCTGCTCTAAGCGACATTCATGTAGCAGCCGATTGAAAGAGAGGAAAATGTCTAATCTACGCTCTCTGATGCCGAGTGTGGTCAGACTATTATCTGGTAAATAACTTAATAATATTATATATTCTGTGTGACACAAGGCCCAGTGTGTTACTGAAGCGGACAGGCATGCCTATAATAAATATAAATTTTTTATAACAATCGAAATCTGGAGTTTCTGCTCTTTTCAAACCAGAAATTTTATGTGCGTAATAAACAATGTTGCCACACTAGACTCTGCTGTTATCAGACAAGACGTTCGTGAGTGGGCTTGGTCCTGTTATAGTGGACTCGACATCTGTAGGCGAATGCGTCGGGTTAAGAATTGATCGAAGGGTATCAGATAGGAAGGAGCGCAGAGCGTTTTCATAGAGCTATAACATTATATATCCGTCTATATAGTGCACTGCTTCTGTGAAAATCAGTGGCTAACGCTTGACACTCTCTCTCGCGCGGTCATCATCTGGTTGCTATGTATAGGTCGTTCTGATCTCATTTGCGTTGTGACATCCTTCACAAGGATTTAAGAGGGAAAGGCGTGACGCAAGGACGGTTAAGAACCTGACATGTCTTCTGCTCCGTTCCCACACCGCTTCCATGTATAGAGACCGACGTCGATAGTTACACGCGGTCGCTTGTAGGCAGCTGCAGTACATGGTGCTTAGTACGAGAACCGCTCGAGGCAATGATGACTTAGACCTAGGCCTATCTATCTATGCCCTGCGTACGCATGCAGTACGTGCTGTGTTAGCGCATCGTCCCATCCATCAAAGATGGCTGTAGACGTGTCATATCAGTTGTTCGTCCCTGCCTCTCTTAAAGTAAAGACACCATAATATTCTATAGACAACTGGTAATAATATGGGGCCCCATATAAATGTGACAGGACATAATGTGAGTTTATTAAAGCCAGTGAGTTTGACAAGTATTTTTTATGTAGTTTGGATTTTTTCCTGCAAGATTTTAGTAGGGTTTTGGTCATCCATGGTTGCTTTATTTTGTTACATCTTATCTTATTTCTCTGAGACAGTGGAAAGGCTTCGTCATATAAACTTTTGTACTTTGTGATAAAAGCAGTATAGGAGGTATTCGGATCGTTTAGTAGAGTCGGCTCCTCAATAAATGACCAATCAGTAGAAGAGAGAGAATGTAAAAATTCTGCTTTCGCTACTGGGTCATTGGACACTGGGATCGTCCCAAATAGGCGGAGGAAGGTTGTCACAGCTGGCAAGAAGTTATCTTTTCCAAAGGAAATGGTTCCTGGGATTTCCTTTGGTCGACTTTCTTGGGGGATAGACTATTCAGGATTTCATTTTAATTTATTATTAATTTAAAATGGGTTAGCGTTGAAATTAGGGTCAGGGTTATGTCTAAGGGGGGCCCGGGCCCCTCGGGCCCCCCTTCTAGATCCGCCACTGAGAATCTGTATAAATGAAAGTCTGGAGAAGACCTTGTAGGCTATAATTACAGAAGACTGGATTGAATTAAACTAATATTTGTTTGGCATAAGTAGAACTGGATTAATTGCACTGTTTTACGATATTTTACGTTAAAGTATGTATTTAAAATCGAAACCAGTTTTCTGTGATCATTTATGTGGATACCTTAAGAGTTTAAATTATACAAATTGCCTGTAACACATATAGTAGGCAATTAGACCTATAATAAACAATTATGTCTATAACTAGCTGTAATCCGTAAAAAATTACGGGCTATTTTAATCAACGACCTATTATATTATATTATATTTAATTCGACTTTTAACGCCACATAGTGAATACAGTTTCAAAGAATATACTTACTTACTTACTCGAAACGCGATCTGTATCGTAATATAGAAAGATACTTACAATATCCCGTGCAACTGACCCTGTACAGTGCAACTGACTTATTTTGTTCGCTTGCGGTATAAACAATAATATTGCGTTTGGAGTTTCGGTTCGAGTTAAAAAGTTTACGAAAAATGCGGAAAATAAGGCTAACAAACCCCTCTACTGGGTATATTTAATGCGACTAACAGCGACAAATGGTAAATACAATTTCAATTGCGCTTGCCCAATGATGTGTAATATTGACGTTCTCGAAAAGGGATGTAGCTCCGGGAGACTCGCCCAATGGTGGGTGCTGGCGAAATATTATTCGGGCTCCGACAGCGTTATCGTCAGGTTACATCGATCGATTAGTGGTTACATTTGAAGCGTATTATGTAGATTGATAACGGGAGAGTTTTAGCAGTGCGTCTGCATCTGCTGCTCCGTGTGTCTATTTCTTGGTGTCTATTCTTATACAGTCTATGGAAAGTAGTAGTCTGAATAGTATGACCTCAGTTAGTTAAAATCATTCTCATGCAGCTAGCCGTTCATTTCATGTGGGTGTAATGATTTTAATTGTAATAAATATATTCCCTACTTACTTGTAGCGTCCCATCTCAGACTACATTTCGCACGGGTCGTTTCAGTAATGTCTAATGTGACAATTTGGTACTAAATATTTTCAGCCACGCTAGTAGCACAGTATATAATAATTACACAGTACGTTGACTTATGGCCGCTGCCATAGTCAGAATGTGTGACGAATTTTCTAAGCGTCCGCCATTTTGTAACTATATAATACTGTGGTTATAATGTTCCAGAATGGAGTTGTGTGCAGCTATTTTTAGGAGAACAGCTATTTTTGATTGCCAAAACACATACAAACTAGACAGTACAAATAAATTTCCCAATAGGCATCAAAGGGAGAACTCAATAGGAACCATATTGGTCCCGCTATAAGAGCCACCCAAGTACATGAACACGTTGTACCGGTGGCAGCAACAATCATAACAATCTATTCTTAATTAAAAAATTAACAAGTCCATTTTGAAATGTATCACAATGTGATAATAATGTATGTGTCATAGTGTACGTGTGTGTATATATCGAAACCACCCCTTACAGTCCACTACTTTTCAGAGGCAGAGCTTACAAGCCGAAGCGCCTTGAGCAACTATAAGTCAAGGAATTTAAAATTGCCTTTCTCTGCGCAGCGGCTTGAGAGGCAATCAAACGCGCGACTCTTCGGGCGCAAGGCGGCGACTCTCACACTTGCGCCATCACGGCTCACCTATAGCCACCAATTCTAACTGAACCAGAGGCGTAGCCCAAACAAATGCGGTGTGGTCGGAAATGTCTAAATTGTCATCAAGGAGACTACGACGTTACCGGAAACACATTCTAACTCTTTAAAATTAAGATGGTCAATGGTCAAAAAATTTCGCCACCTCCTGTAGTATTTGAAAAAACATTTGAATGATTTCACATTTCACACTGTTTCAGGATAGGACCTATGTCATGACAAAACCCAATTTGTCTACCGAAGTTGCGAAATATAATACTATATTATTTATTTCAGATGCATGACTATACAGGATGGGCCAAAACTGAAGCCCTTTAAATAAATGGTAGAGATTAACGTGCCATAGTTCGTAAGCAGTCGAAAGAGATCG